>MJUT01008328.1:872196-886604 GCA_002080005.1 Gigantidas platifrons
AAAAAAACAATAGATTATTCTGAATTTCGAACTCCAGATTGGGGTCAACACTTTCTACAAGTGTATTGAGTTTCAAGTTAATAGCTTTGATAGTTATTGAGAAATTTTAATTATACTAAAAAAATATCCCTAATTTCTACGTACTATGTCAAAACAAGGGCAGATAACTCTGGATATACAAATCACAGGGTCATCTGCCTTGTTGTAATTGGTTCCTCTTTTGATAGTGAACAAGTATTCCAAGTTTCAAATGGATACCTGTGATAGTTTCTGAGAAATGGACTCTGACAAAAAAACTTAACCGACCCAGATGCTGACGCCGGAATGACGACAATAGCTCGACTTTTCTTCTTCGAAAAGTCGAGCTAAAAATGTTCTGGTCATTTAAAGATATTCCATTCGTATAAATGATGGTCTTATTAGGCTAGGTAACCACATTGGTGGTGAAATGGTTAGCGTGCTTTCCTAAAGTGTGGTAGATCTGAGTTCAAGTCCTGGTTGGGTCAATCCAAGGACTATAAAATTGGTATTCATTGCTTCTTTGCTAGGTGCACTTCAGTAAGGAGAAAGAGCCAAGACTGGTTGGCTCAGAATCAAAATGGAGCAACAAGTCTACCAACAGACTGTTGTTTCACTGAGCTAGCACTATAAAAATCCAACTCAGTGTGTTGATCTAACAAAGCGGACACTGCCATGTCATCAAAATGTAATTTGTCCCCGTCATGATATGCTGAAATAAATTGCTCATTTGGCATTAAGCAATAATCACTCACTCACTCACTCCCTATTAGGCTTGGTTATTGGTGTTATTATCACTTTTACCATTTTTTTCTGATATACCATGAATACCAGAGTTATTGGAGGAAGAAAACCCAAACAACTGGTAGGTGTCTGAAAACCACAAAAGTGGTCATATTAGCCAGGACGGCTGAATTCAAAATGGGGGCCATCGTGGTCGTTGGATTTACAACTACCTGTGCAATCAGTGCCTATCACCACTACAGTTGTGAGCTTGAATCTTGCTCATGGTGAAATGTACTTGATACAACATTATGTGATGAAGTTTGTTAGTGACGTGCGGCAGCTTGATGATTTTCTCTAGTTTCCTCCACCAATAAAACTGACCGTCACGATATAACTTAAATATTGTTGAAAGTGGCATTAAACACCATAAACCAACCAAACCTAAACAACTCTCATAATATAGTTGCTCATTTGAACACCATAACCCTAACCCTGACCCAATATTCATAATGAAAGGGAGACAGCCCATCTAATTATAATGCTATATCTAAATTCCCTGTTTAAACTGACTGCAATATCCATTTATCATCCTAAACAAGTGGTTACTGTCACATACCATGTAGTTCAATATAATCATATTTTTCAACTTTTATATTCCACAATTCTGGTATAACTTTGTTTTTATCTGAAAAATCCATCTTCTCCAAACATTTCTGGACATTCTTTGTTGTGGTAATAATGTTTCCTACAGGATCCCAGCCCAGAGACAGTTCTATGTCACCAACTTGTTCATCTTTCATCAATTCAAGTTGTTTCATTGTTGAATGCAGTGATAGATATGAATCTAATGAAGTTCCCACATCTGGTTCTAAAAATCATAGCAGAATTTCTTATAAACAACTGTCATAATATAGTTGTTCATTTGATGAAAATGATATTACCGTACAAACCCACGCTAGAATTGTATGTTGATACCAGAACAATTACACAGAAGTTGTTTTACTTTTATAGTATTTCTTTGTTCCTTCTTAAAAATATAAACATCAATTACATTGATAGCACACTTGTGTTCCAATACATGAAGGTAAGGCCTAAATATATTTAAATCATTATATTATAGTTCAATCAATCTGGATTTTTTCCCAAAGACTTCAGAAATTTACTCTCTGCATATTGAACATATAAAAACTAGGAAGAACTGTTTTAGATACTTAAAACTTATGTCTCCCCTTAATATGGCCATCTGTACAACAATAAGTTACACATTATGAGTTGAATGTTGTGGAAAAAATATGTCATGAAAGCAAATATTTGCAAGCAGTGGACCAAAGTAATTACTATTATAGTAAACTGGGAGCAAGAACTTCTAAAATAACCAGAATGTGTTTGTTCTAGTCCATTAGAATTATATCAAAACTGAAATGGGTTGTGGAAAGTACAAGTATTGACAAAAGCCCAGACAAGAAAATACTATTTTAAAAACAATTATGGTATTTGACCTTGAGGTCAAAGGTCAAGGTCCAACGAAGGTCATTACGGTATGTGACACACCGCCTTGTGGTCATGCACCCACATACCAAATATCATTGACCTATCTTGAAAGACAAAAATGTTATAGCCCGGACAAGAAAATACTATTTAATTTTTTTTTATTTTACCTTGAGGTCAAAGGTCAAGGTCCCACGAATGTCATTACGGTACGCGACACACCGCCTTATGGTCATGCACTTACATACCAAATATCATTGACCTATCTCGAATGACAAAAATGTTATGGCCCGGACAAGAAAATACTATTTAAAATCAAAGCGTGAAAGCGCTGATATACGGTTTTGCCTTGAGACTTTATATTAGCTGCGATTCCAAGAATGGATGATTTCCAAATAAGCAGACATTCCATACTAACATACATCACCAACTTTAATGTTGCAGAGAAGTGATAGTTGCAGAGAAGTGATAGTGTAGCTCTTTGTGCATCTCAGACATGCTTGGGCTTTTTATTTTGCAGTGTTAAGTATATATGAGGAACATAACATGTCCGACATACTTCGTGATGAATCATTTGACCAATAATTGGTAACCAGTCTGTGTATTCAGGGTGTCAACTTAACTATGTCAATGAGGTCAAGGTTATATGTTATATTATGACTGGCATGTACTATACTAAATCAACCGTCATAGCAAATATCTCCAACTTCTCAATAAAATGTTCACTCAAATGTGGAATGGGTTAAGAGCCAGGTGACAGAGATCTTACTGACAAGATGAACCACTAAATGTCATTAACTTGGTATAAGCCATAACTCTGGTAAGTATGACATCACAGTATTTGACATCTTTTATTATGGCTATATCCAACATGTCCAAGTGCTTATGTGTTTACTATTGACCAATCAAATTAAAACTGCTCCTATATGTCACTGCATGCAGCTCCATTCTATTTTCTGTTTTTATGACCTCTTCTGACTTTATTATTTAATGCTTTCCAAATCAAGGTAGCTATAATTTAATTGGTCAATGTCATATGTGACTAGAACTTGAAAAGATGCTTTAATGTGTAATTGGTCTTCTTTTTTACAAGGAAACTTATGTCTTACTGATATAGATTTTGACTCCTGATGTTGAAATGAAGCCCAATGCAATACTAGTACTGTGGCCACGCCACAAAAGAATACTTCTGTGGCCCAATTTGATAACATAATGCAGCAAAGTTTGATTATCCTTCCTTCATGCAATACCATAATTATGCACAGGTTGATTGGATTTACTTCCTTTGGTTAAAGTTTCATTGACATCTTACAAACCACAGAGGAGTAGATTTTCTTACAATGTCATCTACATAGGTCAACATCAAAGCATCCTCAATGCACATTTTCATATGGTGTACTAGCTTTGGTTAAAGTTTCATTGAATCAAACAAACCATATAGGGGACCGACCATTTAACTTGCAGGGGCGGGGGTTGTTTTTGTTTTACATTCAGAATTTTTTTTTCGGACAAGACGAGAGTTAGAATATTTTTTTTTTTTGTCGTGCAAAGCGCGAAATTTTTTCCAGAATTTATCGTCATGGTATATGTTTTCGTATGTCATATGTTTTCATATCTTCCATTTTATTTTGATTTACACAGCCCATGTGTTATTTTTTACCTGTCTTCCGGTTTCTATTTCTAGATAGTAAACAGGATTGCAACGTGACATCTGTCGAAAATGTTTAAGATTGCTTTTAAAGACATAAGTACCAAAAATAGTGAACTTACCTACTGAACCATACTTTTTGTAATGCCAAAAAATTAGTTCATTTATAAAGTAACTGGAAAAAAATCCTGAAAGGCTATATAAAATTTAACTATGTCATCTGCATCTCAGACACCTGCTCTACCTGTTATGTGATTGTCATGGTGTCACTTATCATACTTGTAAACAAAAGAGCTGACTGAAATGGGCCGGTTTCTTATATAAAATGCACGTCAACAGCAGTGCATTTTGGTTTCAGCACTAAAAAAACAACAAAAGTTAACACAATTTTGAAAGTGGTCATTTTCAAACATTCTGTTATTTTATTTAGATGTAGTATGATTTATAGATGGCCAGAACCATGAAATTTTAAAACCAGCCATTTCCGGATTTTAAATTCGTTTCCATCCTGTATATCGGCCCTGTTTTTTTATTTTATACGAAAACATATGACGCCATTTCACNGCCAGTAACTGTTCGCATCTTTGTAAAGGCTTAAAGAGCGTCCTACGTCAATGCCACGTTTTTCATTATTTCTGTTATGCTGATTCTGTTCTGAAAATTAAACTAATTAGAACCGATTCCATAAATTTTCGCACGATCACTGTGAACTATTTCGTTTACTGTCGTACTTCGGTCGTATATGGCGGGAAATAATTAATGAGCTTATAAGGGGAATCCCATTACAAGGAAACAACATAAATACTTTATTTACACAATAATTGATACTCAAAGCGTTACAAAAATCAAGCATTATTATACAATGTAAAAAAAAATGAAAACGTAACATACACAACTAGATTTATCGTAAAATTGAATGTAGGACAAGTCGTTAATTTATGCAAGGACGTCCTTGATTTACGTTACATGTCGGAATATTTTTATGAATGAAAACTAGCGTAATAATACAAACAAGAGAAACAATATAAATATCGGCATTTTAATCCTCCTGACAATTTGTCATAGCTAAACATTTACCATTTGAGACTCGATAAGTTATCTTAAAATCTGCAAAGTAGTAACATTCAAAGTGTAGTGTTATCTAACAAACACCAGATCTATATTTTGATGAGCCATTTCTGTCTCGACAGGTGATAAGATCATGACGGTTGTCATGTAAACAAACAAAAATGGCCGAAAGGCCACAAGTAAATACGGTTTTGCAAAACCGTATAAAAACAATTATTTGACCTTGAGGTCAAAGGTCAAGGTCCCACGAAGGTCATTACGGTATGCGACACACCGCCTTATGATCATGCACCCACATACCAAATATAATTGACCTATCTGGAAAGACAAAAAAGTTATGGTCCAGACAAGCTTTGCTGAGAAGCGGAAGAAAAAAATCAGACCAAAACAATATGTCTCCCTTCGTTCGAAGGGGAGACATAATTACAAAGAAATCGCCACTTTAAAAATAACAAAATAGACATCAAATTTAGTGTGCATGACATGTTTCCGAAATAACCTTCATCAGGTATGCTCAAAATTAAAAGACTGGAAAGCAAAATAATATAAATGTGTTTTTGGAGCAATAAAACCAAAGGGCCTAAACAGGATAGCCAAAATCAGCTAAAGTTGCCTATCATTCTGGGAAATCTATCCACATTAGTTTGTTTTATTAATGTATTATTTTTTAGCTATATCATTGAGGCCCAGTGCCTAGAGCATTGGTAGGTACTGGTCAATAGTTAAGTGATTTCTGATCACTAACCTGTGATTCTCAAAGATAAAATGTCATTGAAGTATTTTTCCTTTTGCCAGATCTTATTTTCAATTGACTCCCTTTCTGCACTGGAAAGAAACCTACAATACATTGATCATAATTTATGCATTTTTATTTAAATATCCTTACAATGAATGTTCTTTAAAGTTAAATGTGCCAAAATTAAACTGTCTACTCTCATTCATATTTTGTAAAATGCTGGATGAAAACTTCCATATTATGAAGACATTTAAAATTAAAGGGAACAACAAAGTTTCATATAAAAATTGAAAAAAAAAACATTCAAATTTTAAATGCAATTCTAAATATTTGGTATTTTTTCTCCAGAGAAACAATCTTTTTTTTAACCAAAACAATGTCTCTGCTTCATTCTATCAATGATATTAGAAGAAAGCCTAGCGCATGAATGCACTACGAAAGTCCCAACAGAAAAACAATAAAATAGTTTCTCCCATTATTACGGCGTTTTAACCCCGCTGAACCAGTGGTGAAAAAATCTGTAATCCTCTAGAGGATTAAAATGTCTCGTGCCTTTCCCCGCATTAATTTCAAATTTTGAAATAAAGTTCGTGTTAAATAATGGGAGAAACAAATTCTCCTTCAGTTGCCCATGTGGGTTACGATATTTCTCCACTCTCGAGAGTTAAATTAAAAATTTTAACCACTCACCTAACGGCTTGTGGTTAAAATTTTAAATTTAACTCTCTTGAGTGGAGAAATATCGTAACCCACGGGCAACTGAAGGAGAATCTATATTTAAACATTCTGTTACCATATGTAAGATAGTTAATTATCCTTTGATTCAAACAAACATCATATACCGGTAATATACCAAAAACATACTTCAATAAATTACTATCGGAAACTTGAAATCTTGGTAATGGTTGAAGCAACAGCTTAATCTGTAAATTTTCTAGTTCTAATGTAAAGCCTGCAGATACAACAGGACTATCAAGTAATGCTTTTGATTCAAACATATCATCATCATCTCCTGAAATAATAAAGAATACCAGAATAACAGATGTCATACTCATGCTTACCCCAAATATTTCCTACTAAATAGTTTTCTAAAATATATTTATAACAACTTTAATTTTCAAAGAACAAAATTATTGTATACAGTAATATTTCTATTAGTGAGCTCAGACTTGTTTTGTAAGTTATAGAGTTAGATACTCCTTAAAGGTAGCAAAATGATGCTTAACATCCAGCAAGCCATATTTCAGGTATATCTAGGATGAAGCCAATACACAGAATGGTTTACAGAATTTCTTTTATATTTATATAAAAGAAGAGGTTAGAAGGGTTTAACAAGATTACATCCTTTCTTTGCACATACACTGAAAAGTTCCTATATTGGACTCATTCATATATTGTAACAAGTCTCAAGAAATTTTGACATTTGTTAAAATTTCCAGATGGATAAAAGGAGAATTTTGATGATTTGAGGTAAGAGTGATGCTGTTTATTACCAATATCATTAATATCCAAGAAAGAATCCTTCTTTTTAATCTCAATGAGTTCTTTGGAAAGAGTTTCTCCATGTTCATATAGGTTTGTAGTACATGATGAGAGAGTCATTTCCTCTGTGACTGAAATAGGAATAGTACATGTAGACATTGTTTCATAGTGAACAAATACTTTAAGAAAAAATCATGAAAACAACGAAAGTTGATAACATTAGACAAAACAGAAGTGTGTTCATTGATGGTTCGAGAATTTCAAAATGCAAATTTGGCAATAATAAAATACCAATCAATTCCAAATGAACCGAGTTATTTTGATAATAAAAGCATGCGAAAACCGTGACCTACTGTGTGATATAAACTGAGCAGGTAAAGGGTTAAAAAAGCATGTGTAACTTGGGGAAAGCATGTCACTTGGCAGGTATTTAATTATTACAAATTGATTAAGGATAATGACACATTAAGTGTTCTCACATAACAGAGGTTTCTCAAGACAGGTTTCACTGTATATATACATTGTATATGTAGTATATCATAAAAGTTACCAGTTAATAATAATGCAAACAAAATGCTATCAGAAAATTTAGAACATCAATATATTACCAAATTCTTGACTTGTAATTTCTTTCAAATCCTTCATCACACAAGATTGCTCTAATACATTTTCTTCTGTTGGCAAAACAAAAGGAGATAATGTTTCCTCGAGTAACATCTGAAAAAAAACCACAAGTTATTCACTATTGACACCTATTTTTGGTAAAATAAAAAAAATATATATGTATGGTCTGATTATGTGAAATAAGAACATCATACCAAGGGGAAAGCATTAATATACACTAAGTGACTAACCAAACAGGTTAAAAAATATAGCACATACTTTATCTTGTACTAAAACTCTGGCAAAATCTTCAGAAAAGCTGTCTTTCCTTTCTGATCTACCACCCAGTTCTGAACTGCTTAATCTATAATAGAAAATTAAAAGAAAATTATCAAATTAAAATCAAAACATTTCAGTACCCATGACAATAAGATCCATGAAAATAAATGAGTTCACAGTATTAGATCCCATGTAGCAATATATTCACATGACAATGATTGGCTAATGATATTTGTATTAGCTAATACATCCAAACCCAGTTTTAGTAGTGAAGAAAGCTTGAGAGAAGTCACCTAAGTCTTTATAATCGTAGTCCCCCTCTAACTACTATATTTCATCATTGTCAGTCCTGATTTCAGATGAACACGAGGTATTAAGATACTACTAACTTGCCCCCCTCCCCTCCCCCAAGAGATACCACCCATCTTATAAGNTATTCTACATTATTTTTCACACTGGATTTTGGCACATAGTTCTGTCATTATGGCCCATTCATATCAAAAATGTCCCATTGACAAGGAAGGGAAGGGGGCCATAGTCCCATTGATTTTTTTTTAATCCCAATCACTGTATAAGGCCACTTTTTCATAGCAGAAATGGTGGCTTTATATAATGGGATGACTACAGTACTGTACTATCTCACATAAGGTAGCAGTCAAGAGCATCTATATTTGAACTTTAGAAGAACATGATAGTTTGAAAGATGATCATGATATAATAACTATTCAAACAGATGTCTCCAATGACTTCAATATTCACCGTCAGATAGCTTAAAATGATATTCTTCTTGTATCCATTCACAACAAAAAAGTCTAAAAGATTATATGGACATCTTATAACAGATATTTTTTAAATGCTTGTTACCTTAAACTGTCAAAATTATTTGAAGATCTGGTAGAAAATGGATCTTTAATCTGGTTTTGATGTAATCTTCCTGTAAGGCTTTTCAATGTGGGCAAGTTTTTCTTCAGAGAAAAAAACAAATCTTGAGTTAGAGGCTCTTCAATTTTCTTTTCCCAATCTGTAACAAGATATTAATTAGAACATAACTGATATTTAAAAATGATTGATTGATTGATTGATTGGTGTTTAACACCAACTTTAGAAGTATTTCAGCTATATCATGGTGTTCTAAAATGAAAATGATGTCTCAACAATAGAACTTTAGGGAGCTTGATACATAAAACATTGTCTAAAATGCTTATAAAAAATTTGTATTTTTATGTACATGTATATGTTATTAAAGCTAAAAATTAATTTTCTTATTGCAATGTAGAAATAAACAAAAAATTATAACCTACATAACAATCGTAAACTTATGCAATGTTAAATGTTCATCTAGCAAGATATAAATTCTGGATGAGTAATTGGAAACTCCAAAATGAATGTAATTGTTTCAAATAACCCACTAGTAATAAGTGGATGGTATCGCAGGGTGATTATGTAAGCGTACCTTTATTCCGGTGTGTAGAATTTCCACCGGTTAGGGTTATGGTTAGGCTTAGGGTTATCATGGAAAAAAATAACCTAGTGCAATAATTCCTCTGGAAATTATACACTAGTGTAACTTGTCCTCTGGAAAGAATACACTGGTGGAAAGAACACACTGTTACAATTACCCATTGGGTAGTGGTCTAGATGTTATTGATATTGATCTTCTATACAAATCTGGTTTTAATGGATTAAGGAATGAAGAAAGTTAATGTGTTGCTAAGGATAATTTTGTCATTTTTTTTACACCAAGGGACATAACTTAAATATTTCATATTGAAAAGTTCCAGATTAAATGTGCCAAAACATCAATATAGGCTTATAGCAATTTAACTGAAACCTAAAAAGGTCAAGATGTACTGAGGATTCTTTTTCTTTGTGTTTTTTTTACCAATCACTCTACAGTTGAATCTCGTTATCTCAAACCACAACGGACCGAGAAAAACATTCGAGTTATCTGTAGTTCGACTAAAGAGGAGTGCAAGAATTCGATGTCCATGAAAGGGGAAGTAACTCCATTTGGAATGTTATATCAATTTTCCGACCTCATGATGTTTTTTTTTTTAGTTTTTGATATCATATCAGTTGTTTTTAATCTAGTATGTGCATGTTTCTTTTTTAATTTTATTTCCGTTGACACTATCATCGCAAAATTCCTTGTTTTGTTTTGTGTAATGTTGACACTATCGTCGCATACTTCCTTGTTTTGTTTTGTGTAATTTATATGTTATTTTCTTGTGTATTGAAAATCAGTAATGTTTTTATCGTTCATTTACAATGATAAATTAATTAATCAACTAACAACGAACTGTACATAAATGAATAACTTTATTAACAAGATAAACTCACGTTTATTCATACAAAGGAAACATCATGGCAGGCAATACACACATGTTTTTATTTGAAGAATACGAAATATTTAATGAAACGATTTGTCTTATAATTAACCTTTGTTTTTTACCGACTGTTTATACACGACACAATAGAAGATGTACATGAAATACAATTTCGGCGAAAATTACCTAATTAACATAATCCGTATTTTACTATGACCCAAGTGCCACCTGTTTGATTGCCACATCAAATGATATGGGAAAAGTCGTAAGAATAAATAATTGTTAGTGATTTAACTGATTTAATTTAATTATCACTCGATTGCTTCATTTAAAATTAAAAACAGCTAGTTTACACATTCTTTATAATAATAACAACAATTAACAAAATTGATAAAGCTTAATTAACAGAGAAGATGAATGACGCAAGCCATAAATTTGACACTTTGATATCTGTTTATTGAGGTTAATTATCAGTTTGACATAACGAACATTGTTTGCATTTATTTTAATTATTAGTTCGACATAATGAACATGTTTTGCATTGATTTTCACCTTTGGGACTGAAAAGTTACTTCGGGACAACCGAAATTTCGACATATCGAAGTTCGAGATAAAAGGAGTAAAATCAGTTGAAAAGCACTAGGTTTTGTTCGGGACTTGAAAACAAATTCGAGAAAGCCAAAATTTCGAGATAACCGAGTTTGACATAACGAGATTCACCTGTATATTAATTTACTGAACTAAAAACGTAATTTTATTCAGAGTTTTCATATGAATTATAAATTTTACCAAAAAATACCAACCATCTTGTAAGTTCACTTTATGATGTACTTCAATGAGACTTGAAGTTTTTGACTGTTCACAATCTTTTGAAATGGGAGACTCTGGATTTGAGCTTGGAATAAACTCATCCAAGTCAAAATATCCCAGATCTTCATCTTCAAGATCACTGTGGAAAACAAACAAATCACAATTAAGAGTGATTAACAAACAGAAGTAAGAAAGTTCTATATGTAGATGTATATTTAAGACATAAAACTGATCAAATGTTAACATGTCTAGTTTTAAAAGTCGAATATCAAAGTTTTGATCAGTGCAATCAGTGATTATCAAGTTGTTCAAATCCAAATACAACATAAAAAAGTAATAATAATAATAATTTAAAAAGTAAATCAACCAGCTAAGTAATTTTGGTTTGACAATTGCATACATTACAATAATTTCTACAAAGTTTTGATTTAATGTTGGATGAAAATAAGAAATTTATCAAGTAGCAATATATTCATAACTCTAGCAATTTCTAGTTCTAGTTTAATTTGTCTTTGCTTGCTCGTCTTTCATCAAAACATAAGCAGAGTTCAACTTTGATGCAACTTGTCTAAAAATTAATGTAAGAGTCTTAATGAAGACATACAATTTTTGTTTTAATAAATCTTAATTTATATGATAACAGACTAATTATTGAACTATCTTAAGAAATTACAAATGAATATTTCTCAATTATCGATACAATTATTTGTGTGTGTACCACCAACCTTTTTTTTGTAAGTCACTTATAAAACTATATCACAATAAAATCATATCGAGCTTATCTTGCCAAGGACAGGAGTTGAACTCACAATCCATAGCAATGATAGGCATCGAATGCGTAAGAAATTTGTAAATCCAATTTCCATCCAATTAAAGCCAATGAGCCCATCTTCAGCCTACAAACAAGCATGATATTGACACAATTTTTGTTTAAATACTGAAAGTAAATTACCAATCAAATTTTTCCACAATTTCTTCATATTTTATAACAGGAACAACGAGTTCAAAAGATGCAGCTTTTTTCTTTTCTTCATTTAGAAATCTGTCATCGCATGAAGCTAGAAAATACTAAACTACTTGTCATTTGAAACTAATTATGAGAAAAGGATGATATAGAATACTGATAGTACGATATATAAGTCTAAGTATTAATACTGTAATAAAATGAAAAACAAAAAATACCAAACTGTCGGAACAATTGCAAAATCAAAATTGATACCGCTAACACACAAACACATGACTGTTCACTTTCCTCGCTTGGAACAGGCACTTCAATAAAAAGTGATGGGGTTAAACTAGGTATATATAAAAAAAAATACACCACAGCTGAGGTGGCAGGTAATATATATATTCCATTTCAAATAACCTTTGTTTTAATCTGTTCGGAGTAGATAATTTTATAGAACTTCCTCAAATCAAAGATGAAGATAAAACCTGTGAAGAGTGGCTGAATCTCTATTAAGCATAAATTTTAATTACCTATACAATGCTTCCCTTTCTAGTGTACAAGTATTTGACATAAATTTAGCATCAGAATTAAACGGCCATTTGTCTTTCTTTGTGTGACCTTTTAAACCAAAACAACTAGATGCTCCACTTTTGAAAATGAACTGTATTTTGATTTATGACATTGAATAAAACTGAATATATAATGCTTATCTGGCTAATATCTCTTGATTATTTGAACATTTGGAAAGCAAAGTTTATACACCAACAAGAGGCTCATCTGGTTAGTGGTTATTCATGCAATGTTTGGGTTCTGACAAGCAAGTTCATTGTTTTTCGAGAAAAGTTGCATTGCCCATCGAAGCCATGTTTTTCACTGAAACAAGATGAGAGGAATCGAGGACCTCACATACATCATTTGAATAAGCAAAAATCATTTGGACTTGAAGTTTCTGACAATAATTGTCGACCATCCCTGTTTAGAATTTCTTTTTATAATTACCCCTTTTCCATGGAAATCTGTATCTTTTATCTTCTATATTGCCATGGTGAATATAAGGGTCTACAACTTCTAAATGTTCTGGAACAGCTATTAGTGCTTGATTGAGAAACTGCTGTTTCTGATTGATAGCCTATATAATAAACATGAAAAAAATAGTTCCAAAAAGAAAACTGAAATGTGAAACATATTTGATGAATTCACATTTGCATTGTCAAAGCAAGATAAAAATAGCAGATGGAACTATGATCATATTTTCAATTTCTGCAATACTTTTTTTTTTTTTTTTTATAAAGTATATTGAAATATTGGAAAGTAAATTGAAAATAAGCAGTGTTTCCAATTGAATGCAAAACATTATTTCCAATTTAATGTCCTATTACATTCTATGTTTCATTTATAGCTACAGTACCAAGTATTACCTGCTTCAGATAATCAAGCCCAAGATATTTAACCATTTTTCTGTTCTGTATATATCAAACTTCCAGTTTACCATTTATCACTCTACAAAATAAACAACAGTGTACCCACAAAAAAAAAGGTGTCTCATCTTTTAGTGACAAAGAGCCCATCGTAAGTGATATACATGTATGATCAAAATATTGGTAAAAGATCTAATATATATAAATAAGATGGATATTTGGAGACAAATACCATCTTCATCTGTGAGGGTTTCTTTGTCAGTAACATGCATGTCGTAATATAAACACCAAACAAATTGAAGAGTCATGGAACTCAAAACTTGTATGGATGTAATTTACATTTGCTTATATTTAACGCTTTAATAACACCATTAACAATTCTAGATCACCATGTTTATTACTACAACCTTCACAAGAAATATGGATTATCTGGATAATTGGACTGACTTGATTTCATTTCCTTATAAATAAATAATAAAAAATCCAAGTAAATTCTGAAAGACATTGTCCAACATAACATATTGCATATATTTCAAGGTTAAACAATAACAAAGAAAATCTGAAAGAAACATTATATAAAAACCTTCCCTGGATTGTTATAATGACAGGCATCAATTTTAGGCCCTAAACCAAACAACAAATTAATATTTTATAGAATAAGAAATGTGTGTAGATTGTACTGAAAACTAAAGGGTAGAGTAAGTGGACATAATTGTTCAACACATCTGATATATTTCATGTAAAACCATGTTTTCCCCAAACTAGAGGCTCAGTGGGCTGAGCCTGTGTCGCTCACCTTTCATTCTGCTTTGAGGAAATTTAATACAGAACCTTCCATAGGTGCTTCCCACCAAAT
>MJUT01008329.1:8957-30152 GCA_002080005.1 Gigantidas platifrons
TCTTCACAATTTACATTTAGTCAAGTTTTGGTGAAGGAAAGTATTTGATTCTCTTCACAATTTACATTTAGTCAAGTTTAGGTGAAGTAAAGTATTTGATTCTCTTCACAATTTACATTTAGTCAAGTTTTGGTGAAGTAAAGTATTTGATTATCTTCACAATTTACATTTAGTCAAGTTTAGGTGAAGTAAAGTATTTGATTCTCTTCACAATTTACATTTAGTCAGGTTTTGGTGAAATAAAGCACAAGTGTTTATGGTTACCTTAATTATAAATTTTACTTTTGATATTTTATTGCAGAAGAAAAAGAGAAGCACAGAACAAACATGTTACAATGGTCGTCAATGAAATAGAAAAGGTTAGAATATTATCTTAGTTTAATGAAATAGAAAAGGTTAGAATATTATCTTAGTTTTAATGAAATAAAAAAGGTTAGAATATTATCTTAGTTTTAATGAAATAAAAAAGGTTAGAATATTATCAGCTTCTTAGTGAGATTTATTCCTTTCACAAAGTGTATACCTTTTGTATCATGGATTTTTATGGGATATTATTATACTTTCTGTAATAAAGTTCTTCTATAGTTAAAGTTCTCCAATTTTGCATATATTTAAAACAAAGTATAAATTTCTGAAAATATATGCAGTGACATTATGCTTCCTGCTGTTAAAAAATATTGATTTTGCTGTCAATGGTGTATTTATCACGGTTTTTTGTGTATGTCATTTAGCGAGTAGAAGGGGTCTGAATATCATTCTTAATGATGACGTCTATACAGATCTAAATTCCTCCTTCCACAATTCTCTTCGATTTCCAGTGCCAGTGGGGCGGACAAATTTATCATGAACATGTCTCAATCAGTATAATAATATAAATAATTTTGTGCTAAACATTGCCCATGCAATAATAGTGGCCAGGTTATAAGACATAGTGCACGACCACTATTTTGGCATGGTTCATACTTAACACATTATTATATAGATATACTACCAACTTGCTGGTTCATTAAGTTTGTGATAACTGTGTATTGTTTAATTCTACATTTGTTAACCACATCAATGCTGTAATGGTTAGCGTGCTCACCTCAAGTGCAGTAGACCGTGGGTCCGAGTCCTGTTCATGTCGAAGCACACAGCATTAAGGAGTAAGAACAAAAACTAGGGTGGAATGAGGATATGTTCTAGTGGAGTGAGGATATGTTCTAGTGGAATGAGGATATGTTTGGAGTGA
This sequence comes from Gigantidas platifrons, assembly GCA_002080005.1. NCBI lineage: Eukaryota > Metazoa > Mollusca > Bivalvia > Mytilida > Modiolidae > Gigantidas > Gigantidas platifrons. The sequence continues at coordinate 10,189 of MJUT01008329.1, forward strand.
GGATATGTTCTAGTGGAGTGAGGATATGTTCTAGTAGAGTGAGGATAATATGTTCTAGTGGAGTGAGGATATGTTATAGTGGAATGAAGATATGTTCTAGTGGAGTGATAATATGCTGTAGTGGAGTGAGGATATGTTCTAGTGGAGTGATAATATGCTGTAGTGGAGAGAGGATATGTTCTAGTTGAATGAGGATATGTTCTAGTGGAGTGAGGATATGTTCTAGTGGAATGAGGATATGTTCTAGTGGAGTGAGGATATGTTCTAGTGGAATGAGGATGTGTTCTAGTGGAGTGAGGATATGTTCTAGTAGAATGATGATATGTTCTAGTGGAGTGAGGATATGTTCTAGTGGAGTGAGGATATGCTATAGTGGAGTGAGGATGTGTTCTAGTGGAATGAGGATATGCTATAGTGGAGTGAGGATATGTTCTAGTAGAATGAGGATATGTTCTAGTGGAGTGACATGTTAACCTCTGTACTGTTGTATCAGTGAGTAAGATTCAACTAAGGGTGTTTGTCTAGTACAAAGCAGACATCATCATCATCTCATTGAATGTAACTTGTCCTTCCCATGACAAATTGACAATAAACAACTATCACTTACTAACTATGATTTAATGTACTATGTCAAGCCCTTCAAAACTGATGTTATTGTTTTTATCAGTAAAAGCATAATATGTTTGCCATCACACTGACTGATTATTTTTAGTATCAGAGTCAGTAAGTTGATACTGTAAATAAGGAAAAATGTACAAATTACAGATAGATTTTTTTATTCTTCATCTCCAGTGCAAATAACCTTTTGATGTCCAGAACTTGAGTAATCCCTTCCCACTATAGACTTTTTAATGCAATAGCACTTATAATACCACTTAAACTGCAAACAGATTGTCTCATACTTCAAGCAGGCTATCTTGTCAAGAACAAGTGGTAAAACAAGTGTTGTCACCCACTGAAAGTAAAAAGATAAACATAAATGGTTGACACGATTACCAACTACAACATGTACAACCCACCCCCCCCCCAACATAAATGGATGATAGAATATTATACCAGCAATGATTTTAAGTCTAAACAATGCACAGTCAATCAAAAATTATCTTATTTGTTTGTTTTTAAAGCTGAAAGAAATATTGAAGCAAAAGAATGAAGAATTAGCGCCAATCTTAGCCAAAGTGAAACAAGAACTGGAGAAAGAAAGAGAAGAGGTAATTACAGTTAAACTTGCCCATGAGATCATCACGATTAAGCCGTTACCTTATTAAAAGCTCACCTTTATCTTGTCTTAAAGGTGACCTCTTACTATAGGTTTGACTGTAGATATAATTCATATGATAATAAATAAGAATTAGTGGCAATCATAGCTGGGGGGGTCATGGTCGTCTACAATAACAACCATCCTTTGACTATGAGAAACAAGATTGTGTCTAGCTTGAAGTGTTCATGTACCTTGAGTGAATTAAGTCTACCAGGTCCTTGGTGATATTTTTAATCTTCCAACACAATGGCCAGCCTGATCAATACAATATAGTTGAAAAAGTACAGTAAAGCAAATATGTAAAATAAAATCTTAATCAGAATAAAACAAGAAGTTTAGAAAGGAAGTGAATATAATTAACACAAGTTTGGTATAAATATCTTTATTTATTACGACCAGTCTTCAGCAACAGAAATGATAACATAGTGAAATGACTTTTTATGTCACCTACTTAACAGAGTTGATATAAAGTGGTCACTATCCATTATCGTCCATGTCATCATCATACTTTACTTATGTCACCTACTTAACAGAGTTGATATATAGGGGTCACTATCCATTATCGTCCATGTCATCATCATACTTTCCTCAATTTCTAACTCTGTCTAAACCACTTGATAGGAAACAAGCAAACTTACACAGGTCATGATGTTATGCATCTGTCATTTTATTTTTTTATTGCAATGATTTCTGGGATTTTCCAGAGCCAAACAATGCGGTACAGCGGGGGAAACATCTCTAATCCACAAATTCTCATAGACCACTCAGGGAAACATCTCTAATCCACAAATCCTCATAGACCACTCAGGGAAACATCTCTAATCCACAAATCCTCATAGACCACTCAGAGAAACATCTCTAATCCACAAATCCTCATAGACCACTCAGGGAAACATCTCTAATCCACAAATTCTCATAGACCACTCAGGGAAACATCCGTAATCCACAAATCCTCATAGACCACACAGGGAAACATCTCTAATCCACAATTTCTCATATACCACTCAGGGAAACATCTCTAATCCACAAATCCTCATAGACCACTCAGGAAAACATCTCTAATCCACAAATCCTCATAGACCACTCAGGGAAACATCTCTAATCCACAAATCCTCATAGACCACTCCGGAAAATATCTCTAATCCACAAATCCTCTTAGACCACTCAGGGAAACATCTCTAATCCACAAATCCCCATTGACCACTCAGGGAAGCATCTCTAATCCACAAATCTTCATAGACCACTCAGAGAAACATCTCTAATCCACAAATCCTCATAGACCACTCGGGGAAACATCTCTAATCCACAAATCCTCATAGACCACTCAGGGAAACATCTTTAATCCATAATCCTCATAGACCACTCAGGGAAACATCTCTAATCCACAAATCCTCATAGACCATTCAGGGAAACATCTCTAATCCACAAATCCTCAGACCACTCCAGGGAAACATCTCTAATCCACAAATCCTCTTAGACCACTCAGGAAAACATCTCTAATCCACAAATCCCCATAGACCACTCAGGGAAGCATCTCTAATCCACAAATCTTCATAGACCACTCAAAGAAACATCTCTAATCCACAAATCCTCATAAACCACTCAGGGAAACATCTCTAATCCACAAATCCCCATAGACCACTCAGGGAAGCATCTCTAATCCACAAATCTTCATAGACCACTCAAAGAAACATCTCTAATCCACAAATCCTCATAGACCACTCAGGGAAACATCTCTAATCAACAAATCCCCATAGTCCACTCAGGGAAGCATCTCTAATCCACAACTCTTCATAGACCACTCAGAGAAACATCTCTAATCCACAAATCCTCATAGACCACTCAGCAAAACATCCCTAGTCCACAAATCATCATAAACCACTCAGGGAAACATCTCTAATCCACAAATCCTCATAGACCACTCCGGGAAACACCTCTAATCCACAAATCCTCATAGACCACTCAGGGAAACATCTTTAATCCATGCATCCTCATTGACCACTCAGGGAAACATCTCTAATCCACAATTCCTCATCGACCATTCAGGGAAACATCTCTAATCCACAAATCCTGACCACTCCGGGGAAACATCTCTAATCCACAAATCCTTAAACCACTCTGGGAAACATCTCTAATCCACAAATCCTCATAGACCACTCAGGGAAACATCTCTAATCCACAAATCCTCATAGACCACTCAGGGAAACATCTCTAATCCACAAATCCTCATAGACCATTGAGGGAAACATCTCTAATCCACATATCCTCAGACCACTCCAGGGAAACATCTCTAATCCACAAATCCTCATAGACCACTCCGGGAAACATCTCTAATCCACAAATCCTCTTAGACCACTCAAGGAAACATATCTAATCCACAAATCCCTATAGACCACTCAGGGAAGCATCTCTAATCCACAAATCTTCATAGACCACTCAAGGAAACATCTCCAATCCACAAATCCTCATAGACCACTCAGGGAAACCTCTCTAATCCACAAATCCCCATAGTCCACTCAGGGAAGCATCTCTAATCCACAAATCTTCATAGACCACTCAAAGAAACATCCGTAATCCACAAATCCTCATAGACCACTCAGGGAAACATCTCTAATCCACAAATCCCCATAGTCCACACAGGGAAGCATCTCTAATCCACAAATTTTCATAGACCACTCAGAGAAACATCTCTAATCCACAAATCCTCATAGACCACTCAGGAAAACATCCCTAGTCCACAAATCATCATAGACCACTCAGGGAAACATCTCTAATCCACAAATCCTCATAGACCACTCCGGAAAACACCTCTAATCCACAAATCCTCATAGACCACTCAGGGAAACATCCTTAATCCACAAATCCTCATAGACGACTCAGGGAAACATCTTTAATCCATGAATCCTCATAGACCACTCAGGGAAACATCTCTAATCCACATTTCCTCATAGACCATTCAGGGAAACGTCTCTAATCCACAAATCCTCAGACCACTCCGTGGGAAACATCTCTAATCCACAAATCCTCAAACCACTCGGGGAAACATCTCTAATCCACAAATCCTCATAGACCACTCAGGGAAACATCTCTAATCCACAAATCCTCATATTCCACTCAGGGAAACATCTCTAATCCACAAATCCTCAGACTACTCCGGGAAACATCTCTAATCCACAAATCCTCATAGACCACACAGGGAAATATCTCTAATCCACAAATCCTCATAGACCACAGGGAAACATCTCTAATCCACAAATCCTCATAGTCCATTCCAGGAAACATCTCTAATCCACAAATCCTCATAGACCACTCAGGGAAACATCTCTAACCCACAAATTCTCAGACAACTCAGGGAAACATATCTAATCCACAAATCTTCATAGATTACTCCGGGAAACATCTCTAATCCACAAATCCTCATAGACCACTCAGGGAAACATCTCTAATCCACAAATCCTCATAGACCACTCAGGGAAATATCTCTAATCTACAAATCCTCATAGACCACTCAGGGAAATATCTCTAATCCACAAATCCTCATTGACCACTCAGGGAAACATCTCTAATCCACAAATCCTCAGACCACTCCGGGAAACATCTCTAATCCACAAATCCTCATAGACCACTCCGGGAAACATCTCTAATCCACAAATCCTCATAGACCACAGGGAAACATCTCTAATCCACAAATCCTCATAGACCACTCAGGGAAACATCTCTAATCCACAAATCCTCATAGTCCACTCCATGAAACATCTCTAATCCACAAATCGTCATAGACCACTCAGGGAAACATCTCTAACCCACAAATCCTCAGACCACTCAGGGAAACATCTCTAATCCACAAATCCTCATAGACCACTCCGGGAAACATCTCTAATCCACAAATCCTCAGACCACATCGAAACATCTCTAATCCTCAAATCCTCATAGACCACTCAGGGAAACATCTCTAATCCACAAATCCTCATAGTCCACTCCAGGAAACATCTCTAATCCACAAATCCTCATAGACCACTCAGGGAAACATCTCTAATCTACAAATTCTCATAGACCACTCAGGGAAATATCTCTAATCCACAAATCCTCATAGTCCACTCAGGGAAACATCTGTAATCCACAAATCCTTATAGACCACTCAGGGAAACATCTCTAATCCACAAATCCTCATAGACCACACAGGGAAACATCTCTAATCCACAAATCCTCATAGACCACAGGGAAACATCTCTAATCCACAAATCCTCATAGTCCACTCCAGGAAACATCTCTAATCCACAAATCCTCATAGACCACTCAGGGAAACATCTCTAACCCACAAATTCTCAGACAACTCAGGGAAACATCTCTAATCCACAAATCCTCAGACTACTCCGGGAAACATCTCTAATCCACAAATCCTCATAGACTACTCAGGGAAACATCTCTAATCCACAAATCCTCATAGACCACTCAGGGAAACATCCGTTATCCACAAATCCTCATAGACCACACATGGAAACATCTCTAATCCACAATTTCTCATAGACCACTCAGGGAAACATCTCTAATCCACAAATCCTCATAGACCACTCAGGGAAACATCTCTAATCCACAAATCCTCATAGTCCACTCCAGGAAACATCTCTAATCCACAAATCCTCATAGACCACTCAGGGAAACATCTCTAACCCACAAATACTCAGACCACTCAGGGAAACATCTCTAATCCACAAATCCTCATAGACTACTCTGGGAAACATCTCTAATCCACAAATCCTCATAGACCACTCAGGGAAACATCTCTAATCCACAAATCCTCATAGACCACTCAGGGAAATATCTCTAATCTACAAATTCTCATAGACCACTCAGGGAAATATCTCTAATCCACAAATCCTCATAGACCACTCAGGGAAATATGTCTAATCCATAAATCCTCATAGACCACTCATCAGTAGCCAACAATGTTTGCATATATATTTTTTTACAAGATATGAAGAAGTGCTCTGGCTATTTTTTTTATCACATTGATTTCTGTGGTTTTCAAGATCACATCAGGGATTTTCAATGTGGTAATAGACAAGCCATTGATCACATTGAATCCTTATAGACCACTCAGGGAAACATCTCTAATCCACAAATCCTCATAGTCCACTCCAGGAAACATCTCTAATCCACAAATCCTCATAGACTACTCCGGGAAACATCTCTAATCCACAAATCCTCATAGACCACTCAGGGAAACATCTCTAATCCACAAATCATTATAGACCACTCAGGGAAACATCTCTAATCCACAAATCCTCATAGACCACTCATCAGTAGCCAACCAAGTTTGCATATATATTTTTTTACAAGATATGAAGAAGTGCTCTGGCTATTTTTTTTATCACATTGATTTCTGCAGTTTTCAAGATCACACCAGGGATTTTCAATGTGGTAATAGACAAGCCATTGATCACATTGACTTTTTGATTTTCCCAAGACAAACAAAATACAAATATTTATCACTGGTACTAGTAAAAAAAAGGTAGTCAAACATGACTTCCATGGACGACTCACATCTACACAATCATGTACATGTGTACATCACTGATCATGTCTTTGTTTCTCACACTCTATTTATGTATATTCTCACAGAAATTTAGCTCAAATTTAACCTGGTAAATTGTATTGATTATTTACGGAAGGGACTTGAAAATAGGTTTTGAGGAATCCATGGTGTTTAAACCATCATAGCTTCTAGTATGGAATTTTGACTAATATTATTTGATATACATGTATACACAAAGGACAGGTTTATTTTCATCTTTTCCTTTTAATTTCAGAAAGCAAAAGAGCTTCAGGAACAATACGAAGACAAGTGTCATCGACTGACGGATCAGTTCCATAATGTAGGATTAGCCAAAGAATGTGAAAATACACCTTTATAGAACATTCCAGTCACTTTACTACATTCCTCTCATAGTTGTCAGTAACCATGACGATATGTGATGTGACATTCTTTACTGATCTCATTTGAAACCTACAAATATTTCCCCTCTGTCAGAATCTTATAGTTGAACACAGCATTCTGATGAGACGAGTGTTTTCTACCTGGATCAGTGACATTAGAACTAATGTCATTTACTACGAATTAGTCGTCAATGATCTGTTACAAACAAATGTCATAGTTACCATAGTAACAAGTATACAGGTCTTCCTTCTCCTAATGAACTTTTATGACTTGCTGAGTAGGTTAAATATATGCATTTCTATAACCTCTTTGTAGAGGTAATTTTTTTTTGTTACCATGACAATTTATTTCTGTGATATCTTCTTCTCTTCTATAGATCTGTATAAACCTGTTTGTATGTAACTTTATCAGTTTATATATTGCCCTTGTATTGTCCATTATTCAAATGTGCAGCATTTTTTCATTGTCTTTTTAAGTCAACATAAATTACTATAGTCTGTCTACACACATACTGTCTTATTAATAGGTAATCATTTTTACAATACTTTGTTCTTTGTGAATATTAGACATATTGTTTTAAGTGTCAGTTTATGGACCATTAATAAATCATCTTGTATTGTAGATTGTTTTCCATCATATATGGTCTTGCTGACAATAAAGTCAAACAAATATTTAATCATTCTTTAAAACTACATTGCCTGTAAGACACAAGGTTTAAATGTATCTGTCTAAGATGAATGAACACATCAATTTTCTAAAATTCAACCAATAATGGTGTCATCAAAATATTTCTAAAAATGTAAGCAAAAGATCTTGCCTAAAATCAGCTGAAAAACTTTTGATGAGGAAAATTTTTAGAATAAAATGTCTAATGTGAAAGAGGAAGTTATTAAGTGTGTTGTTAAAAAGATACAAGCTAATATTCCTCTACATATCAACTCTTTGTTTATACTCATTACTTGACAATGTCTTAATATCAGAAACAATGATTACTTGTTTCTCCTGTATTTTGTTTTTACAAGTAAATAGGAGGTGGTGGAAACAGACACAAACCTTGTATATACAATTAATATTACACATAGAATATAGAGGTGAATGACCTTTAGATTAATAATACATTAACAAAATAATTCCCCCTCTTTTTTTACAGTCACTAATTGTATTTAAATACATAATTCATATAAATAGAAACTGTAGTACATGTAGTAACATAATTACATGACTTGGCGCCATATTCAACATAAAACATGACCTATTTGTAGTGTTTTCTATTTTGTGGTCATAAGATGGTGCTTTGATCATGTGTTAGTCATGTGATCACATTTCCTACTTTATATTGGTTGTTTCTGATGCAAATTTTTTTCTTTTGATGTAAATTTGTTACCATTTTCTATTTGTTTTTATTGTTTATATATATATACATATATTGTTATCCAGAATTAGTTGCCTTGGTAACTGTTACCGGTAAATGCTATTTGTTTAGAACCCAGTCAGTATTTTGTATACTTTGCGAGTAGTTTGTACTAAATATTATCCAGGTTTATAAAACAAGTGTAATGTCTTCCCAATCTTATTAATGTTAATATATGAGGATGTGAATGGTTTCTACAGTCGTGTTTATATTGACCCATAATTCTTCTTGTGATGTATCAAATCTGAGTTTTTTTTAAGCTACTGTTAGCATCGAATTGAAAGAAATTTTGATCATAATCATTATTTCGAGCAAAATTTTTACCAGAATCATTTTTAGATGATGCCCCATTCCCACCCTCATATATGTGGTCTAAGTTTTTGTTTGTTAAATAATGATAAATTAACAATTTGACTTTGTAATTAAGATTGTTTATAACATTTTGGAAGATATCAGCTCTTTTGATAAATAAATATAATATTTAGACTAATATATATATATATAATGAGCAGCGTAACATCATGCAAATGGTGTAGTAATATTAATTGAAATAAAATAATAACTGGTCATAATTCATCAGTAATCTTTAACATCAATTAATAAAAATATAGGATTATTGTACTAATATTGAGGGTCCCAAGTAGTATATCATAATGCATGCGCTTGCGAGTGCAATATGATATACTGCGAGGGACAATATTCCTCAATATTAGTGCAATAACCCTTTTATAATATAGTACCAAATATTTCAGTCTGTGACAATTACATTTCACAATATTTCTTTGCAACATGTATTAAATCCCGCCATCTTGTTTGTTTCTTGTCTGCTTGCGTGCAAATATAGTTTTACTCGGAACCTTTCTAGTGGGTAACAAATTTAAGGAGGAAGAATGGAATGCAATATCAGTCAAGATGCAATATTTTTGACTCATTCAGAAATACTCTACTTTTTAGGTATATTTATAAAGGAAGAATAGTAAAAATATCGGCAAACATTGCATTTTTATTTTACAAAGAAATGTACATGAAATATTTGATACTATAAGTTGTGATACTACCAATCATTCCACTTGATAAGATGTTCAATGACACTGATTCATACTAAATTCAAAAATATGATTCAGAAATTAGTAAAGGGGTACAATAAAAGACAAGTGATGAGAATGCACATTTTGAAAATACCAGACAGATTTTAAATATAGATATATTTAATTTTTGAAATACAGATTTCATTTTTTTCTTGGACAAATGTTTTTACCTCAAAAGAAGAATGCTCCTAAATGGTCAGTCTTTAAGATTTGATAATAATGATGCTATCGTAAAGAAAATCTTCTTTCTTAAGTCGTGTTTATTCTATTTTGGTTTTCAAAATCTTGTATTATGGATACTGAACCTATATAATAAATATAATCAGCACTGATGTATAGTATAACAAATCATTTTAAATGCATTAAATGTTCATTATTTTTTTTTTATAATTTGCATGAAAATATGTATTGGTTTCAATGTTATCTTGAGTATAAAATATTACCATTAATTATAGCACGAAATATGCTCCAGCAGAAAGATTGGTATAAAATATTATAGTTTTGCTCTCATTCAAGTCCACCAGAGAGATTGGTATAAAATATTATAGTTTTGCTCTCATTCAGGTCCACCAGAAAGATTGGTATAAAATATTTATATAGTTTTGCTCTCATTCAGGTCCAGCAGAAAGATTGGTATAAAATATTATAGTTTGCTCTCATTCAGCTCCACCAGAAAGATTGGTATAAAATATTATAGTTTTGCTCTCATTCAGGTCCAGCAGAGAGATTGGTATAAAATATTATTGTTTTGCTCTCATTCAGGTCTTGTGGTCATTTAACTTTTGAGTACGAAAAAAATTAATACAGTTTTCTGAATAGATAATTTTGGAGTTTGTACTCCAAAAGTCTGTGACAGTAAGGTCAGATCTTGCTTTCTATGTTTAGACAATTACTACACAAGTGTAAGAGGAGGATGGAGATATGATATTTTCTATATGCATTGTATATTTTTCAGTGTTTTTATAAAAGTGCAACATTCATCTAAGTAAGTTTAAATATTAACAGCAAACTGGCATTTTTTATGATATATTTATTATGTAAATTTTTGTTAAACACTGTTGATATAGTCTATATCATGAATCTGTTACCCAATATTATTATAGTCTATTTCATATACCTATTAAAATGTATGAATATTGTATTAGTGTTGTGTTAGAATCTAGGGTTGGTTAAATCTCCAGGATTTCATTTACAATCAGTAATGTTTCAAATATAATCTTATTGGTAGCACAGTATAGGAACCTGTACACCTGAAATCTCTTATTGACGTGCTCTTCTGTAAACTGCATTACGGTTTCGGTGGAAATTGACTGCCCACGCTTTCAAAGCAGACAAGTTTTTCGGAATTTATTATCGACAGATACAATGAATCTGTGTAAAAATGTTACAGAATGTTCATGATTCATTACTCTAACGGACACTAAAGTTTCTTTGGATAAAATAACGCAACAAATTCAGAATGGAGTATCAAAGGTTTGTTTTTACTATCAGAAAAGGTAAAAATTCCATTTTTTATGCCTAAATGGCTTCCAATTTAGACTGTATTTGGACAGATAGTTTTGGATGTGAGAAGCATTCTTTTTACAAAGAAGCGATAATGAAAACATAATTTTTCCTACTAAAAAATTGGATTGAAAAAATGAATGTGCTGTCGGCTGTTTGCTGTACTGTGTATGTCTGTTTGACATCGTATTTGAAAACGGTCTGTAACCTGATTGACATGCTAGATTTGTATTTTAAAATGTCTATTTATTTAGCAATGCTGAGGTATTCATATCTGTAATTTTGCATAAACTGTGTGCATATCTATTGACATTACCAACACAAGTATTGAGAATATTATTCAAGGATAAAGGGTCAAACGGGACAATTTTATTTTATCCTTGTTCAAAAGAACCTGTTAAAATGGTAAATATGACGCTATATGGCTAATACATTAAAAAAAACAAAGATGCAGTCCTTGCATCAATCAATCATACGCATTCTGTCAAGTTTTTGGACATACAGGTTATTAGAATTTAATGAAAACATAGAAAAACTTACCTGACGTGAAAGTGTAAGATGTCGAATTCCACCGAAACCGTAATGCAGTTTACAGATGAGCATGTCAATAAGAGATTTCAGGCGTACAGGTTCCTATACTGTGAGTAGTATGGATTGCAATGGTTTCAACATCTTTGTATTTGGGGATATAAATTGATGAAATATCTTATCTGTAAACCATTCACTACTAAATCTCACACCAGCTCAGGACCTGCATTTCCAAAGTCGTATATTATGGTCTTTTTATCCCCTTGCCAACAAAATTGTGAAGGGATATAGTAACGCTACCGTCCTTCCGTAACATCCTTGTGAACACTCTAGAATCAACATCCTTCGATAGATTTTGACCAAACGTGGTACATACTTAGTCCTTAAGAGAATCTGGAACCCTATTGATTTTCAAGGTCAAAGGTCAAGGTTGACAAGTCTGACCTCGTAACGGGCCACTAACGATCTAGTTATACAACACAAGGAATCGGTGAACATGTGGCTTTAGACATCATGTATTTCTTATTCACTTGAATAAAAGCCAAGTCAACATTTAAAATGCTATTGATTTCATGCTTGTACACTACAAGAAGTTAAATATGATACATTGGTATTGCTAACAGACAAATTGGACCATGTTTACAATATAAAATGTTCATCAGTTTGTCAAGTGTTTTGGTATTAACCATGATAAGCCACTTTCTTCTTGGAGTGTACATAACCATTGTTTGTCTTGGATCTTGACCTCATTTTCATATCAACTCAATAACTAAGCATGACAAGAACGGACAAGATTTCTTCAAATATTCACTGGAACAGTTATGTGCTTTCTCAAACAAACATGAACGAAGAGAGAATCTTGAAATCTGGGCATTGGCCGATAAAAAAATATATCATAAATTCATAAAAAGTTTATTTTTACATATCACAGTGTTGCATACAAAACATATTAACTTATGTACATGTGATTATAAAGAAAACAATTTAAAAAACAACAACAACAATGAGATGTAAATAAAAATAAATGTATGGCACACATAAAAGTAGTGAAAATCATTACAGAACACTGTATTTAACATCATGATCTGCTTAGAGAATCATAAAGCTGATTCAGTCCTAACTCTTGACCCCATGTTTGATACAATCAGTCTCCTATCATTGTTTGATACAATCAGTCCAAACTTTCCATCTGTTGTTTAGTACACATACTTATAAAGGAACTTTGCTTAGTAGTTCTTATGTCTTATGTGAACACAATATCTAGTTTATATGTACACTTTATAGAAGCAACAATCTACTACTGACAACTGTCACTGGAGCTACGACTGAACCCACAATAAATACAAAGTAAATTATAACTATGATTAGTATTAAATATGGTATCAATGCTATAATTATCATGATTATCTAATTTATATACAACTTTATAACAAATATCTATTTGTTTTACAAATAAATTTTACATGCCATGATATTGTCTTGATGATCATGATGTTTTAACAAAGAGAGGGTACATACAAATTATACATGACATTGTTGTAATGGTATGGCAAGTCCTGACATTAAAACTTCAGTACAGATCTAACTAAACACCATCTGATGAAGTTTAAAATGTGGAAATAAGGAACCAGAATCATGATACATGATATAAATATAGAAGATAAACCTATAGAGTAGGTTATAACTAGAGATCACTGTGTCAGATAATGTTTAACATCTTAGTAAACAATAGAATGTCATGACAACAAAATAATAAGTACTGACATATGTATATAGATGACAGAAATATTTGGCAGTTATATAAATAAACAAGACCTAGACTAGTAAACAAATACTGTCAACAATTAAATGCCTTAAATGTTGAGATATTCTACACTCCATCATACAACATCTCATTCCATAATATGTCCTATCATATGGTTCTCGGCCTCCTGAAAAATAAATAACTTGTATTAAATTATGTTATTATACATTTATTTAACAATTTAATTCAAGAACTATATCCAGAGTCTATAATTTTGACCAAAAAAGGATTTAGTCATGATCAAACCTCTTTCTTAGTAACTGGAATGAGACTTGTAACTAAAAAAAATAAAACTTCATGTAAGTAGGTATTGTAATATTTGTTTATAATAATCCTCCCTTTACAATATTGTTAAAATATTAGAACACCTTGTCTTTTAAACAGTAAATTTAATATCCTAATTATATCATATAATACTGATTTCATGGACATCATTTTACGTAATAAACTGAGAACATCATATACTGCCATTATTATGCCAAAAGTCCACCCTCCCTTAAATACTTTAAATAAATATGCTTCTATCTTTTACAAATAAAACATTTTACGAGACTCATTTCTGGTGTATTAAATCATAATAGAAATAACAATAATAGGCCTGAGTAGAAAAAAGTATACATGATTCTCTATACTTTTGCAATATCCTAATGATGTTATATATATCTTGAATCTACACTTAAAAAAACAAAATGACTTATAGTAAACGTGGTCATTATGATTTCATGATTTGCAATTTGCAAAAATTTATTTATTTCTGTAACTCGATTATACAGTAATGTAGATGGTGTTTTGTGTATTTAAAATTGCCATTGGCATTATTCAAAACAAACCGGTCTCTTCCTACCAGATGGAATTGTAACAATTATTTAGGGTATTTAATGGCTAGTGGCTATTTACATTACTACCACAGATAATATGTATACTTGTAGGGGAAGTAACTCATTCTTATCTATTGTCTACTTGTAGGGGAAGTAACTCATTCTTATCTATTGTCTACTTGTAGGGGAAGTAACTCATTCTTATCTAATGTCTACTTGTAGGGGAAGTAACTCATTCTTATCTATTGTCTACTTGTAGGGGAAGTAACTCATTCTTATCTATTATCTACTTGTAGAAGTAACTAATTCTTATCTATTGTCTACTTGTAGGGGAAGTAACTCATTCTTATCTATTGTCTACTTCTAGGGGAAGTAACTCATTCTTTTCTATTGTCTACTTGTAGAGGAAGCAACTCATTCTTATATTGTTTACTTGAAGGGGAAGTAACTCATTCTTTTCTATTGTCTACTTGTAGGGGAAGCAACTCATTCTTATATATTGTGTACTTGTAGGGGAAGTAACTCAATCTTATCTAATGTCTACTTGTAGGGGAAGTAACTCATTCTTATCTATTGTCTACTTGTAGGGGAAACAACTCATTCTTATCTATTGTCTACTTATAGGGGAAACTCATTCTTATCTATTGTCTTCTTGTAGGAGAAGAAACTCATTCTTATCTATTGACTATTTGTAGGAGAAGTATCTCATTCTTATCTATTGTCTTCTTGTAGGAGAAGTAACTCATTCTTATCTAATGTCTACTTGTAGGGGAAGTAACTCTTTCTTATCTAATGTCTACTTATAGGGGAAGTAACTCATTCTTATCTATTGTCCTCTTGTAGGAGAAGTAACTCATTCTTATCTATTGTCTTCTTGTAGGAGAAGAAACTCATTCTTATCTATTGTCTACTTGTAGGAGAAGTAACTCATTCTTATCTATTGTCTTCTTGTAGGAGAAGTATATCATTCTTATCTATTGTCTTCTTGTAGGGGAAGTAACTCATTCTTATCTATTGACTATTTGTAGGAGAAGAAACTCATTCTTATCTATTGACTATTTGTAGGAGAAGAAACTCATTCTTATCTATTGACTATTTGTAGGAGAAGTATCTCATTCTTATCTATTGTCTTCTTGTAGGAGAAGAAACTCATTCTTATCTATTGACTATTTGTAGGGGAAGTAACTCATTCTTATCTATTGTCTTCTTGTAGGAGAAGTAACTCATTCTTATCTATTGTCTTCTTGTAGGAGAAGAAACTCATTCTTATCTATTGACTATTTGTAGGAGAAGTAACTCATTCTTATCTATTGTCTACTTGTAGGAGAAGTAACTCATTCTTTTCTATTTACTATTTGTAGGGGAAGTAACTCATTCTTATCTATTGTCCTCTTGTAGGAGAAGTAACTCATTCTTATCTAATGTCTACTTGTAGGAGAAGAAACTCATTCTTATCTATTGACTATTTGTAGGAGAAGTAACTCATTCTTATCTATTGTCTACTTGTAGGAGAAGTAACTCATTCTTATCTATTGTCTACTTGTAGGAGAAGAAACCCATTCTTATCTATTGACTATTTGTAGGGGAAGCAACTGATTCTTATTTATTGTCCTCTTGTAGGGGAAGTAATTTATTCTTATCTATTGTCTACTTGTAGAGGAAGTAACTCATTCTTATCTATTGTCTTCTTGTAGGGGAAGTAACTCTTTCTTATATATTGTCTACTTGTAGGGAAAGTAACTCTTTCTTATCTATTGTCTACTTGTAGGGGAAGCAACTCATTCTTATCTATTGTCTACTTGTAGGGGAAGCAACTCATTCTTATGAATAGTCTATTTATACAATACCTTTTGTCCCTCTTTTGTTGATAACCAGTCCTTACATCCTTTCCACAGACAACGGAACATTTTAGTATTAGATGTGACATGGTCTGACATCACGTGGTAAAGTAAGTGATGTTTTACACCAAATACATAACTACAACCTTCAAACTATAATAAATATAAAATAATACATGGTTAATATTTATAAAGTGACTGTTTTAATTAATCAAACAATTTTTCTAATTTTAGAAACATGCTGAAGATAAAAAATTAACTACCTTGTAACTAGATCAAATATACCACTTCTGTTTGTGGTCAAACTTGTATTCAATATGATTATTAGGTTTTTTTTTTAAATTTAACCTGAATCTCAGTATTTTAAAATGAAACAAATAATTTAGATAAGAAAGCACATTCCACATTTATTTTTCTTTACTTTTATCAATTGAAATGACTTTGTAATTTTGTACTAATCACAAATATTATTGGGTTATATAAACTTCTGTTGTGAGTTTGAATCCTGCTCATGGGGATACTAGATACAACATTATGTGATAAAGTTTGTCAGTGACTTGTGGCAGGTCGGTGGTTTTCTACGTGTTCTCTGGTTTCCTCCACCAATAAAACTGACCGCCACGATATAACTGAAATATAGTTGAAAGTGGTGTTAAACACTATAACCATACATAAACTTCTGAAAGTTACATGCTCCATTTCAGATCTCAAATAGTGATTACAGGGGGACAACAATTTGAATTAGACAACCATTTTTTCTATCAAGGACAATAACTCTGGAAAGGTGACATGTAAATTCTAATTTCTGTAGGAGTGTCTATAAAGGTTACCAAATAATACATGCATGCAAAACATATATAGATACCTACAGACACTTTCCTAAATACAGGTAGTTTGGGATGTAAACACAAACCATTTGTTTTCCAGATGGGAATCGATACAGTTAAATATAAAAAAAATTATTTATTGGGGAAACAAATTACCTGGCAGACAGACTCTTTATCTCTGTTTATTGGGGAAACAAATTACCTGGCAGACACTCTTTATCTCTGTTTATTGGAGAAACAAATTACCTGGCAGACAGACTCTTTATCTCTGTTTATTGGGGAAACAAATTACCTGGCAGACAGACTCTATCTCTGTTTATTGGGGAAACAAATTACCTGGCAGACAGACTCTTTATCTCTGTTTATTGGGGAAACAAATTACCTGGCAGACAGACTCTTTATCTCTGTTTATTGGAGAAACAAATTACCTGGCAGACAGACTCTTTATCTCTGTTTATTGAGGAAACAAATTACCTGGCAGACAGACTCTTTATCTCTGTTTATTGGAGAAACAAATTACCTGGCAGACAGACTCTTTATCTCTGTTTATTGGGGAAACAAATTACCTGGCAGACAGACTCTTTATCTCTATTTATTGGGGAAACAAATTACCTGGCAGACAGACTCTTTATCTCTGTTTATTGGAGAAATTTCTACAATTCCATTTCTGTTTCCTGTTATTATCTGAAAAAAAAATAGATTTCAAATTACTTATTCAATTTTATCACTCCTCCCTCCTTGGGTATTGTATAATTTAAAAATACACATGCAACATTTGTTAAATGGGACATATATGAATGCCACACTTCCTGAACATAAAAGAACTCTTACTGTAGCAATAAGTTAAATGGGACATATATGAATGCCACACTTCCTGAACATAAAAGAACTCTTACTGTAGCAATAAGTTAAATGGGACATATATGAATGCCACACTTCCTGAACATAAAAGAACTCTTACTGTAGTAATAAGTTAAATGGGACATATATGAATGCCACACTTCCTGAACATAAAAGAACTCTTACTGTAGCAATAAGTTCAAGTGGAATAAAAAAAAAACAATAAAGGCCCATCTTAGCAACTCCTTTTTACCTATTTTCTGATATTTTTTTTGTAAACTTAATTCTCTTTGTTATCGTTTGCAACCCACAGCTGATAACACACAGATACTCTCCACTCATCAGAGTATCAGAATGCAATCAGCTGTAGCTAACCAACAATTTCTCCATGTGAATATAAGATAAAATGTGATGTTTAAGAAAAATTATTCAATTTGAAGACAAATTTCCTGGTATTGCCTATTGTAGCATATGGTAATTTTAATCCCCAAAGAATTAAACGAAATAGACCAAAGGACCTTCATTGGTACAAAATTTAATCTGTATATCACAATTCTGTTTATGCCAAATACAATTGCATGTTCTATTCTTGGTTCTTCAAGACAATTTTTAACCTATGTTAAACTTTGGACCCTCAATGTCAAACCCCATAAATCCATGTGTTTTCATTTGTATCAGATTGTATTTCCATTTGTAAAGGATAATTTATGCCTAACACAAAAACATCTACCTGATTCTTGTAAATACTATTTTCTAAATTTTTACATTGAATCCTATGTAAAATTTGTACCTATAAGGTTCAGACTAAACATATCTTGGGGTCTTCATTGTGTATTAAAATGATTAATTATGCCATTTATATATACATTTCAATACCTGGTTCTGAAGAAATCTTTTTTTTCAATTATCCTAAATGCAGCCTATGTGAAACTTTGGACCCCAGGACTTGGTCACCATAGACTCTGGAACCATCTTTTGTTCATACATATACTTAAATCTAAATATCATAGAATTACTGCGCAACAAATAATGCAGAATTATAAAGCTGCTTCCTTGAGAAGAACTTTTTAAAAGATTTACTTAATTTCAATCTTTTAGACTTCTATTAGCCTTTCCCAATAGAGGATCAACTTCCTTTAATAATTTGAATCAGCTCTTCCATATGATTATCACTGCCAAGTTTGGGTTAATATTGGTTGAGGAGTTTTACAGGAGAAGATTAAAAACAACATACAACAAACATCAGAGGTCAAGTAATACAAAAACTCAGGTGAGCTGAAAATGTTACCTTGTCATCTACAACAGTCATCTGTGTAACCAGTCCACGTTCTGCACCATAAAACAAACTTTTTAACTGGTGGTCCTAAAAGACAAATATAAAACAATCAACAGAATAAAGTTTTTCTTCCATTCAACTTCTATGTATAAATTTGTCAGCTAAAAATGTAACTCTAACACTGTTGGGTTGAATGTTCAGACATTTATATAAAATATATTTAATATACCGGTACAACTCAGTATCCTTTAGGGATTTAGTGGGGTCGATACATTGTATGGTTGTCACTTGCTTGAGACGATTCTCATCACGGTTGGAAATCAAACTTGTAACTTTTGTGATGATAGATACTGATTGTTGAGATAGATGTAAATCCAACTAACATATGACCCTAAAAATGTCAGATCCCATTTGTGGTCATTAAAAGGAAAAATAAAATGCCATTTTTTTCTTCAGGTGTAAGAAATTTGTCATCAGTGATTGGAAGAGTAATAATTATAATTACCTCTCTGGTATAACACCTTATTAATTTGTCAAAAGAGGCACAAAACAGGAGGTCTTCATACACAAATACAGTAGTAATAATTCCAGCAGCCTGTGTATATGTCCAAGTCATATCACCTGTCTGAAAAATAAATAGGAACATTGATGTATGACAATCTTGCTAATAACGCAAGTCATATCACCTGTCTGAAAAATAAATAGGAACATTGATGTGTGACAATCTAACTAATAAGGCAAGTCATATCACCTGTCTGAAAAATAAATAGGAACACTGATGTATGACAATCTTACTAATAAGGCAAGTCATATCACCTGTCTGAAAAATAAA
>MJUT01008329.1:53491-66147 GCA_002080005.1 Gigantidas platifrons
ATAAACCACTCATCTGTCAACTATCAATAGTCAACAATATAACAAGACACAACAACATAAAAACAAACATCAAACTGTTAAACACAGAAATAATAAAACATGAAAATGTGGAGGGGGTTCATTTACATAAGGGAAAATAGTGAACTAGTATTTTATGCATCCTTTATTACAAACAGACATCGCTTTCAGTTGGGTTTTACTCCACTGCAGATGTCCTATTTCTACATCCCATATTTGCTCATGTGATTATTTTAATGAGAACATTTTATAATTTACATGAACAAAAATAACATTGTATCAAGTTAATACTGACTGCCTGCACCATTTATTGATTATCCAAGGTCTGAGACACAAATCAATCATTTCGTTTGACCTTACTATAGTCTTATGATATAACACATAAGAAGCTAATAAGTTTTACAATACTTACTTTTGACTTTTGTCCATATTTGGAACCAATGTCATCTTCAGCTGAATTATAATCTGAACTGGACTCTAATATACATCCTTCCTTTTGTTTACGTATAGATGTCCTATCTCTTTCCTTCTTTGTTTTCAGACGTTTTCTAAAAGGTGATGAGCTCCGTCTTTCCTCAATGTTACTTGGTCTTTCCTCTATGTTTTGTGATGGTAGATTTTCTCTGACAATTACACCAGTATCATCTTGTTGCTCGTCATCAGACAACATAATTGGTTCTGTTTTCTCACATTTATTTTGGTTACAATATTGTCGTATTTTTTCACCCAGAGAACAGTTACTATTAATACTTTCATAATTTGAATCCTTGAGTCCAGAATCATCTTCTAAATCCATGCTGAACTCTTCCTTGTTTTGATGGCTTGAACCAGACGGGGGTTTAGTCAACAATGACTGTAGTTTGTCATACATGTCTTTATTCTGATCTCCATCAACCACAAGGAAGGACATTCGATCGTCTCTCCTTGCCCTGAATTGTTTGAGTAGTTCAGATCTATCTGTTCCGTGAGGGAGACTACCCATATACTGAACGTTCAGCCTATCTTTGTTATCATGTGCTTGTCTTATTACACTAGAGTCCTCTGGATCACTTCCTACAGATCTAATGCCATCCTCATTCCGTGGAAACCTACCCAACTGTTTTGTTAGTGAAGATGAATTATCTCCCTCAACATATGAAGATTTCTGTGACATTTCATGTTGTACACCTCTTCTTGTTTCATCATTCTTTGGGTTTTTTTCTTCATTCTGATCAAATCTACCTGTTACTTCACTACAAGAAATCTTTTCTGATTCATCAGTTACTGTCTGCCTTCCTAATTCCTCTTTTCTTGGAGAATTCACAGAAGATACTTCTGGGGATTTGGCAAGGTCAGAGTTCATCAGATTACTGAGAGTCACAAAGCCAAATGATTGAAGATTTGTAGGTTTGGGAACATCTATCTCCTCAATTTGTTTGTATTTCACAGGATCTTTTTCATAATGCTTTCCGTGCTCTATTGGTTCATTATTATACTGCTTACTATCAGATGATTGTTCTATCTCAGTAGGTTTACTGTCTATGTGATGTGTAGGTGACATAACTTGTCTGGTAACATCCTTAACTTGTTTTTGTGTTTCATAGTGATGCAACCTTAGCTGACCTTCTGCAGCCAAAGACGAGTGTTTTGATGGAGTTGATTGAGATTCAGAATGAGGTTTTTCAGCAGCAACCCATGTGCTGTGGCGGGATTTAGATTGCTTTGGTGAATCATGAATGATAATGACATCACCATGTTTCTGGTCATCACTCATCATTAGCACATCCTCTGATGATATATCACGAGTTCTATTGTCAAATATTTTATCAGGTTTTGTATCATTAATGGGTGCTTGTTTGTCTAATGGCTGTTGCTGATCTGGTATTCTGTCTGATATTACTTGTTTGTTAAATTTTATGTAGGAGGTAGATAAGACTGTTTGATTTTCAAGGTCAGAGATCTGCTTTTGTTCGGCATGATTTGCAGATGACAGATTTGCAGCCGACGACTCATTTATAGCAGATGGAATGTTCTCTGTAGATGACACGGTCATAGCAGATGACATGTTCATAACAGGCGGTACATTTGTAGCAGGAGATAAATTCATAACTTGTACATTAGAACCTTGAAACTGAATACCAGAGGCTTTTATCTGATTGTTGTCCTTTATTGGTTCTTTTCTCTGATTTGGGTTAGTTGATCCTTGACTGTTGGGGGACATCTTCATTGGTGACATGGAGGGTGGTGGCATCATTTGTGCCATGGTTTCAGTATGTAGCTGTCTATGTGTATCTACATGTGGCATCATTTGTGACATGGTTTCAGTATGTAGCTGTCTATGTGTATCTAAATTGTGATATTCACTTTTGCTCTGAATCGTGTTTAGGGTCTGCATCCCTTTCAATATGTACGAATCAAATGGTGAATCAACAGTATTATTTGATCTTGACCTTGAACCTGAAGGAATCCCATGGTTCTCTGGCACACTAAATGTTGCAGGTGGCCTTGACCTTCCTACATTTAAATCAGATTCATCACTGGGATATAGTGGATTTGAAAACCGATGTTCTGCTCTCTGCCTTATACACAGAGGTATCACAGAATCCTCTATTGATGTAGGTATGGTTTTAACTCCAGAAGACATCCCATAATCCTCAGTTCCTGATAATGGTGGTGTAGGTCGATCAGATATATCAGAATCAAGCCGTGAATCAGGTCTTCTCTGTTTATCTCGAGCTTCTAAAATGACAAACCATGTATGACATATAACAAAATTACTACACATTGCAAGAAATAAGTAAACGATTAATAGTGTCATTACAAAAAGGACCCAACCCTTTCAAGCTATTTAGAATAAGCCATTCTATCTTTGAAGGAAAATTGTATGTCATTTATTTTCATTCATGGCATTACCATTATTTAAATACAGATGTAAATTGCCATAGGTCCAAGTCTAAGTTAAACTCATATAGGTCTAAGTCTAAGTTATCTTCTTTCCCTGCAGTAAAACATATCTTAACTTATATGTATCAGGGCTCATATTGGAGGGCGATTCGGGCGAAGAAGTCGCCTTGTGAAGGTTGACTTTGCTTTCTCGTTGGTCAAAAGAAAAGTTCTAGTCGCTTTGTAATTTTGAAGAGTCGCCCTATGTCGCTGGCCTCGTATTTTCTCCACTGGCACTTGTCAATTATTGAAATCTATCGTATCCGTTATTAAGTATTTTAAAGTGATTTTCTTGGAAAGTAATCCATTACGGTTTATAGAAACTTTAATTTCGTTCATTAGATCTTTTGTTTATTGTTTATATATGCCCGGCTTAAAAGAAAACTATTTGTATTTTTTTTTTTCGTAAACAAACAACAATGGCACCATTTTGGTAAGGTGACGCAATGCAGTACTGTGCTACCGGAAATAATGACCGAACTTTTTGTCCGAAGCTACTTTCAACAAAACAAACTTTTGATTTATTTTTTCTCATTTCTAAGACATAAAATCATAGTTCTCATATGAAATATGTTCATATATGCGAAGATTGCAATTCAAATATGATTATCGTTGAAATGCATGTAGACGCTTCAGATTTTAATCCATCCGCGTTGGTATTTTATACTCGACACCAGGTTAATATATATTACGATCTATCGAACAGACATGTGTAAACGTTAATGCATATATCCAATTAAAAAATAAACTTGGAACTACAGTAGCTTTCCTCCGTTGTTGCAATCTGATTTGAGGTCTGGCAAATAATAATTACAGCCTTTACTTTCTTCAGATTTTGACTGACAGTGGCAATGCAATTTATGTTTGTGCTACATTTGTGTATATTTTCATTCCCAAGCTAAATATAGTTGAACCATTGAGCAAATTGAAAGAGACATCGTTCTTCTGCTGAAGATCACACAGATATGATCATGAGTTATTACAGTTTGTGTGGTCACAATACAGTAATATTTCAAAAGGGAAACCAGAGGCTCTCAAGAGCCTGTATCGTTCACCTGGATATAAAGAGATCCAATTGGTCCTATGTAAAAACTATGTCCTGCAGTGGTAGGCATCTTGGAATTTCGATCAACATAAAAAACACAAAGTTTGTAAAGGACCTTCCAAGGATTGATGCACAGTTTAGGTACTTGTTCAATCAGTGCAATAGCTTCAGAGAAGAACAAATTTCTGTATTTTCCGCATATGGTCCTGTGTTAATACTATGACCTGTGGTGGCAGCCATCTTGAATTTCGGATCGGCATAAAAAACCCAAACTTTTTAGAGGACCTTCAAATGATCCTTCCTGGGCAGTTTGGTTTCAATTGTCCATGTGGTTTCAGAGAAAAAGCGTTTTGAAACATTTCTTCCCATAGGGTCCAAAGTTAAACTAAGTCCTACAGTAGCCGCCATTTTGAATTTCATATTGGAACAAAAAACGTAAAGTTTGTAGAGGACCATCCAATGAACGTCTATGTACAGTCTGGCTTTAATCATATTTGTAGTTTCTGAGAAGAAGGCATTTGAACATTTTCCCATAGGGTCCAATGTGAATCTATGTCCTGTGGTGGCGGCCATCTTGGATTTCCGATCGGCATAAAAAACATAAACTTGGTAGAGAACCTTCCAATGATCATTCCTGGGCAGTTTGGTTTCAATTGTCTAAGTGGTTTCAGAGAAGAAGCGTTTTGAAACATTTTTCCCATAGGGTCCAATGTTAAACTAAGTCCTGCCGTAGCAGCCATTTTGAATTTCAGATCGGAACAAAAAACCTTCAGTTTGTATAGAACCATCCAATGAACATTCATGTACAGTTTGGCTTTAATCATATTTGCAGTTTCTGAGAAGAAGGCATTTGAACATTTTCCCATAGGGTCCAATGTTAATCTATATCCTGCGGTGGCAGCCATCTTGGATTTCCGATCGGCATAAAAAACAGAAACTTGGTAAAGTACATTCCAATGATCATTCATTTACAGTTTGGGTTCAGTCAGGTCATTAGTTTCAGAGAAGAAGATCTTTGAAATTTCAGCCAATCAGAGCATATTATTGGCCCTGGCAGCCGACTGGAACAAAAAACAGAAACTTTGCAGAGGACCATCCAAGGAACATATCTGCTAAGTTTGGTTCCAATTGGCCCAGTGGTTTCGGAGAAGAAGCTTGAAATGTGAAAAGTTTACAGACGACAGACGACGGACGCCAAGTGATGGCAATAGTTCACATGGACCTTCGGTCCAGGTGAACTAAAAAAGGGGGGGTATATATAAAAATCACTGGTATGCAAGGCTCCAATAGTCAAGGTAGCCAGAAATAAAAATGTGACATTGAATAGATGTCCTTAAGGTAGTTATGAATAAAAAAGCCCAGAACAAATCAGCTCAGACAGCCTTTTAATTATTTACTAAATTTGGGCAGGGTAATGTCAGAGGGGTCGCGAAACAATGTTTTAATTAATCACAATTAGCTTCTCCCAGAAGTCTCTCCACTTCTCTCTGTTTTCTCCCACTTCTTCCTGTGAGCTCCCTGAAAGAGATGTCCTTCTCTTTCTAATTTGAAAGTAGTGGGAGCCCTGTGTATACCAAGAATCAGATAACTAAAAATTAACTTTTGATAAATATACCTTGAAATTCACATTTAAATTTTAGGAGTTGTGCAAACAAATTTTTTGATGAAATATTCTAAGTGAGAAATAATTCCTTCAAAATTGGTGCAATCAAACTGTCATAATGATATGCAATTCTTAATATGGCAATAAGCAAGCATGCAAAGCTTGAGAAACTCCCATTTAAATTGTAGAAGAAGTTTTGTGTACAATCTTCTGTGAAGGATGAAATCATTATTATGTATGTCCTTGAAAATTAACAATTGCAAGTAACACAGGAAGTATATTTTTGACATCTTTATAAATAGCTTATACAATCAACATGACTTATCAATTCAACAAATATTGACTATCTGGTAATTAAATCTTATACAATCAACATGACTTATCAATTCAACAATTATTGACTATCTGGTAATTTAATCTTACCCTGCAAAACATTGATTCTCCTTGATCTTAAATTTTCTTCTTCCCTTTTCAGCTGAAATGTAGAATATTATATACATCACAGGGCTCTCAAAATCAAGAGATTTAACACAAGAAAAAGAAAAAAACTTTCAAACATTTCTGCTCAAAGTAAATAGCTACTGATGTTTGATGGTGGCAGCCATCTTGGATTTCAAGTTGATAATATTCATTTTTATTTTACTTCATTCAAATTTGTATCTCCCGATAAAACTGAAAGTGACATCTTAGAGGTACCTCTTTTGTAGATTTTGAAAAAGAGTATGTACATTGTAGTCACTACAAAAGACTAAATATGTACATTGTAGTCACTACAAAAGACTAAATATGTACATTGTAGTCACTACAAAAGACTAAATTTGTCGTCTCTACCAAACTCGCCATACTTTTTCAGTTACAGTCAAAAGTTGTTGACCCAATCCCTTCCCCCATTTCTATATAGTTTTTATAGTTTTGTCCCGAATATAGTTGAAATACTCTTACTGGGTGTTAAGTAATCAATCAATCAATCAATAAATCAAATAAATGAAGATCTACAGTCTGAAGTTGGACAACCAACATTGTTGACATCTGTTTTATCTATCATTAAATAAGTATTAAATTGACCAGTTTGTTAAAATTTTGCTTAATGATGATAAATGTTAATAAAATATCTAATCAAACGTTAAGACGGAATTTACATACCATTAGTTTCTTCTCTTTATATTTCTTAAGTTCTATGGTGGATTCTTCAATCAGTTTCTGTAATCTAGATATATTTTTATCAACGTCCTGTAATTCTTGTCGTGCATCTTCCTCTTTAATACTAATATCATACACAGTATCTACTAAACTCTCTGCTGTAGAGGTCTCTGAAGGTCGTCTCATTCTGATATCATGACTTATACTGGCACTAGATAAACTCATCTCAGATGATGACATTGCTATGTAAATACAATAATTACATCTATATTTGTTTATATTTAAAAATAAAAGAACTTTCTAGCACATAAATGCACGATGTATCCCCCCGCACTTGCATATTTAGATTTTCCCCCAAAACCCTTGCTTCAAATATTTCCATGTAAGAACTCATCCAAGATAATGATAATTACAAGCCACATGCAAATATTTATTCAAATCCATCCATGTTTACTCGTTATCACGTAAACAAGAAAATGTGACGGACGGATGGATATTGGACAGACAGACGGCCGCTATTACTATATCACTCACCGCTATCGTGGGGGATAATAACAACTATGATACTCTCTACATCTAGAAGTTTTTGCAATTTTTTAACAGTAAAGGGCAGTAGTGGTTGTAGTTGTATGGTTTATATCTATCAGTACAACCAGTACCTAACACCACTATCTTGTAAGGTTGAATCCCATTCATGGACAGGTATGCTAGAGGTTGTACTTTATGTGACAAAGTTTGTCATTGACTTACAGTAGGTCATGGTTTTCTCTGATTTCTTCAAACATTAAAGCAGATTGCTGAAAGTGGTCTTGAACACCCATAGCACCTAACCAATTAACATTAACATGTTTCTTGTATTATTTGTTAAGAGCTGATTACCATTATTTCTCTAGTTGCCACAGTTACATTTACTGCAATATTGATTAATATAAGTGTAAAAATGCTAAAATTACTATAACAAATCAAACAGTAACATTGGTAATTAGTGTATCTATGTAAAATCCCAACTTATCACCGATTTCTTTTTTCTTTCAAAAATGAAAATTTTGGGGAAAAATTCCTCAGAAAAATAACTTGGAAGATATAAAATCAACATCACTTGTTTTTACTTGCCAGTCTAACATGACCTGGCTGTTACTGCTATATGATTACAAATGTAATACTATTGGTAATTAGACATACCTTGTGGCTGTGTACTATAACCAGAAGACATAGACCATGTTGTCACTGTTGGATTGTTAGTTAAGACAACATTTCCTCCAGTATAGAATGGTTCAGTTTGAGTAGTTCTGCCAAACAATGAAGATGACACACCGGTGTATGTCAGAATCTTCTCTTCACTACCTGTACTATTCTGGGAAGTTTTACATGATGTTGTTCCGCCATCAAACCATGCAGATGTTGAAGCAGACGGCTGAACTTTTTCCCTACTTGCTACACTATAAAGTAATTCATTCTGAGAAGTTACGTATGGGGACATTTCACTACCAAACCACACAGGAACTGTAGAAGACATCTGAACATTTCCTGCACTTCCTATAGAAATGATTGGTGGATCAGTCTGAGAAGTTCTGACTGATGACATGCCACCACCAAACACTGTAGAGGCTGTTGTCATAACACTTCCTATAGAAATGATTGGTGGATCAGTCTGAGAAGTTCTGACTGATGACATGCCACCACCAAACACTGTAGAGGCTGTTGTCATAACACTTGTGGGTTCAGTACATGAAGTTTTAAACGAGTGTGTTATCTTGTTTTCAGTTAAGTTTGCATTATCAAGCATATTTGAACCAAAGTTTGTCAGTGAAGCTTTTGAATTTCTTTGATATTCTATACTGGCTTGTGCCATTAATTGTTCAGGAAATATTTCCCTTTTCTCTGGTTTACTCCAAGATTCTATTGG
Organism: Gigantidas platifrons; assembly: GCA_002080005.1. Lineage (NCBI taxonomy): Eukaryota > Metazoa > Mollusca > Bivalvia > Mytilida > Modiolidae > Gigantidas > Gigantidas platifrons. Next base: position 62,126 of record MJUT01008329.1, read on the forward strand.
AGCACTAAACTTCATTGAATCCATTATTCCTTGTTTTTTCCTATGGGATTCAGGATTGGACCTTAAACTGTCACTAAAATTGGTTGCTCCAATTGATTGTATGCTAGATAAAGAATTTGATCTGGTACGAAAGATATTTGGAGAACGTGTTTTAGAACTCTGCATCTCCCTTGATTGAATATGACTGATTTTATGACTGTTATTTAGACCACACCTCTCTTTATTTTCCACATTGACTGACACTACCACATCCTCAACCTGTTTGTGTGGACTGTGGGCAGGCCTTCTTGTCTGTTCCTGTGGATTGTAGGCAGGCATTCTCGTCTGTTCCTGTGGAGATTCTGTTTGTGAGTTAATCACTGAGCTACCCGGAGCACAGAACTGTTCTATGAATTCTCGCTCTTCTTGGCTGTACTGAGGTGATTTGGGAAAATTTGATCTAGCTGGACTTTGTATAATATCTTGGCTGTATTGAGGTGACTCTGGATACTTCACAGGACTATGTACAGCCTCAATGGGTTCTTTTTTAATATCACAGCTTGACAATCTCAGTCTATTCAAATCATCCATTTTTTTCAGATCAAAGATATCTGCTCTTTCACTTTGGTTGAGTGATTTATCTAGCATCTCTAATCTATCTACACTGGGAGAATGAGACAATCTTACATATTCATCTCCTTCTCCCTCAACCTTGATATCAGACAACAATGTTTTTTCCAAGTCATCAATGTCAGGTTTTATGTCGGCCTCAATCAGTTCTGCTATCTGTAACTGGACATCTGGTGACAGTTCTTCTAATCTGAATTCACCATAATGTTCAAGGTTATCATATATTCCTGACATATGTAGGTTAAATCTTGGTAAAGACAAACGGTTTTGTGACTTAGCATATGTTCTTAAAACTTCTGCCAATTGTTGTCTTTCTTTTCGAGATCTTGGAGAATTAACCATTTTTAGTAATGATTCACGGCTTGTTGAATCAATAACTGATCGTGATTTAACTGAATCATCTGTCAATTCCTCCGATGATGTTTTCCTTTTCTCTAAAATTTCATCATCATGAGTCACCGATTTCTGTTCCTCTTCCATTAATGGTTCATTTTGTTCATGCTCGAATGATTTCTCGTGTTCAATCTGTGATTTCTGAACCTCTAACTCGATTTCTCTCCTGATTTCATTAATATCTCTGGTTTTATTTTCAGTTTTATTAGGACTATCCTTACTTCTCCTTTTGCCACCTATAGGTGTACTAGGACTAGCATCACTATCCTTGTCTTTATTACCAGTATATTTACTAGAACTATAAACATCACTAGTTGTATTATCACATGTGATACTCTCCTTTCCTTTGTTGCTAGGTCTAGATGATCTACCTGGACTGCTAGTTTTGTTACTCCTAGATTTAGGAGAACTATCAGTTTTATCTTTAGATTTACCAGGACTTTGGTTAATTTTCTGTTTTATTGGTGTACTAGAAGATATTTTGTCAGTTTTCGGGGATTGTACTGTAGACAGAGTAATGGAACTTTCAGTATCATTAGTATCATCAAGAACACCTTTAACATAACTTTTATTGATCTCTGCAAATTTTGCCAATTGTTTATTTATTTCATCATTTTTCTCAACTTTTTTCTCCTTTTCCTTGGAATGTAAATCTTTCTTTGCTTTTTCTCTTTTGTCTCTCAATTCTTTACATAATTTCTCAGCTCTTTCTAAAACACTGCTCCCTTCTTCTAACCTTGGAGAATTCTTACTACTTGTTCCCTTCTTTTTCTTTATTTTTGCTGCTTTCTTGGCATCAATTGTTGGTTTTCTTGTTAACATTTCAATGTCAGTTGTACTATCAGCTTCAACAACTGGAAAATCATGTGATCGACTCTTGCTATTTTTAGTTGTTCTAGCACCTGATGGTTGATCTACATCTGTATTCTTTCTTCTTCGTTTTGTACTAATAGACTCCTGAGTGATCTGTGGTTGTGAAGAATATCCTGATGTTTCCTCAGATTCGTCCTCAAATCTCACAGCTTTTTTATTATTATCAGATTGCATTCTCCTTTTATCTACTTCTAGTTCTGATCTGTCTCGTTCAGGTCTTACAAATTCAAATCTATCATTCCTTTCTCTTTTAGAATACTGATCATCAGATTGTCTATAATTTGTTGTTCTATTTTTCTCCTGAAACTGGAAATCCATATCTTCTGGAACTTGATTTGGGTGTTCCCATGGATCTGGGGAAGCTGGTTCCCAAGGTTGTCGCCACTGATACGGAAACATTTGACGCATTCCACCTCTGTGCCAATGAGGATTCTCAAAACTATCCCGATAATTATATCCTTCTTCATAGTCATAAAATTGAGATGGTCTGTTTCTGTAGGGACGTCTGTTACCATAGTACTGACCTCTGAATTGAGGTTGAGAATAAGATCTTTGATGTGCTTTAACCTCTCTATTATAGCTGGTTTCCACCCTGACTGGTTCCTGGGGTTCTTCCTGCTCAACTTCCTTCTCCCTGTAATAGAAATTTCATATTTAATTTATTAAAGGATCTACCATGGTTATTAGAAATTTACTAAATTTAATCTTAGTCCTTCCCCGGTTTTTTGGTGGTGTGATGTCCGTTACAATTTCTGCATAAAACGATGTTCTGTTCGTCTTTACCTCCAGTGTCTAACACATATTGTGTTATGTTTTTGTTTTGTTTGTCTTTGTCTTGTGTACCCTATGTTGCCAGTTTCTCTGGATTGTTTTTGTTTTGTTTTTCTGTGTCTTGTGTACCCTATGTTGCCAGTTTCTCTGGATTGAGTTTTTGATTGCCCCTTTGGTATTCTCTAACATATATTTACTGGTCTAGTTGGACTGTCAATGACAAAAAATTACATTCAAATAAAAAGTCTATTAAATACAATCTCTCTTGCATTTTATATTATTTCAGTTTAAGGGTTATGGTTATGGTACTAAACTCCACTTTCAACAATATTTCAGCTATATGGTGGTGGTCAGTGTTAATAGTGGAGGAAGGCGGAGTACTCAGAGAAAACCACTGACCTGTCGCAAGTCACTGACAAACTTTATCACATAATGTTGTATCAAGTATGCTTCATCATGAACGGGATCCAAACTCACAATGTTGGTCATGGTAGGCACTGATTGTAGAGGTGGTTGTAAATCCAAATAGCATATGATCACCACCACATGGCCCCAATTTCAGTTAAATCATCTGAATAAGTATGTAATGTGTTTTTGCCACTTTCAGAAGTTGATTTTGAATGTTGAAAACCTTTTGAATGAAGATACATCTAGTTTTAATCAGATTGATCTGATGATTATTTGAAACCACCAATTATGTACAAAAGCAGCAAGCATTCTTTTATTATAAAATATATGCATGATTTTTTAATGTAAAACATTCTTTGAAAGAAAAAATAATAACCTACCCAGACTGAAGTCTATAATGTATCACCTGTGGATCTAATGTCTCTCTCTGTACACGACCTTCTTCTATAGCCTGTTTGTGTTTATCTCCATTTAAATGTTTACCATATTCTATGAGGTTTGGACAAGTTGTAAAACATAATGAGCATTTGTGTGTACATCCTCTGAAAAGTAAACAAGAATACACTTTGTATATATTTAAAGTTTTAACAAACTGTAAAACACAAGGAGCATTTCTGTGTTGATCTTCTTAAAGACGTGGAACATTTGTTCCATACTAGCAAATGGATCAAGGTAAATTTTAGTCAACAAATCAGACGGGTCAATCGTTAAATACAAAAGAGTTGGGTTCAGTATTACCTTCAATATTTGGTAAGAGGAACCTTGATTTGATTATTAAAGGTCACCTAAACAAGACCTTTATGGGGTTGTGTAACATATCAAAGAGCAACTAAAGATCTAATTTTAAGTAGATTGTTCTAGTCACTCAGGGTTTCCGCTGGCGTGCGCCATTTGCGCATTTGGCGAAAAATCTATGATTTTGGCGATAAAATATTTACTTTGGCTCAAAAATGTGGCGCAAAAGATTT
>MJUT01008329.1:66276-79629 GCA_002080005.1 Gigantidas platifrons
TAATGTTTATCTGTTGATAGGATAATTAACTTGTAAAATACATAAAAGGTAAGTCAAACAAAGGTGTTAATTAATGGTCTCGGGTGAATGACTTCTCTCTGTCAGATCGTGAATTGTTTTCATATAATTTTAAGAAACTTGTCATTTATTTTAGCACTATCGTTTTAAACGCATCGAAATTTTTAACTCCATTTTACGTTTTTAAAATGGGATGGAAAAGAAAATTAGTTTTTGAAAGTAATACTCCGGGAAAAGTAATGAAACTGTCCGAATTATGGAGCCATGGCAAGCAGGCAGTGCAAACTGAAGATGCACTTGTAATTTATACAATTTAATGATTATTTCATTCGAGGGGCCATTGGCAAATACATTTAATTTTATAGAAGCTTTTAGGAGGTGGTCATTACGAAAGCAGAGGAGAATTTGCTCAGTTTTAACAAAAATAGAACAGTTTTTACAGTGTGTATTTTACTTTCTTGCCTTTTATGATTATGATAGTAACTTAAACTTAAACAACAGAGTGTTATATCGTATTTTTTATCTACTTGTCTTTTATGGTTGTAATAGTAACTGAAACATTATTGTGCTATTGTATTTCAAAAAGTACATGTACCCTTATATTGTTTTAACATGTATGAAGTAAGAAAATAAACAAATGATTAATATTTATGTGCGTTTTTAGTGCCAAAATTTTTTGAAGTATTTATGGCTCAAAACATTTTAAAGTGGCTCAAAAATTTAGTCTTTGGCTCAAGTGTTGGCTCAAAAAAAATTCAACCCAGAGGAAACCCTGTCACTGATACATGAAAGTTTAGGTACAATATTAAAGTCATTTCTGTCATATATTTGGTTATGATTATGGGTTATGGTGATTAACACCACTTTCAAAAATATTTCAGTGCTGTCGTGGCGGTCAGTTTTATTGGTGGAGGAAACCGAGGTACCCAGAGAAAACTATCACTTTGCCACAAATCCCTAACAAATTTTAGTTTTATGTGTATGTTTTGTAGATCGTTGTTTGTCCTTTTGTACTTTTTCTTTTGGCCATTGTGTTGTCTGTTCTTCTTCGACATACAGATTCTGATTACCCCTTTGGTATCTTCAAACTCTTCTTATCACATAATGTTGTATCGAGTACACCCGCCATGTGTGGGATTCAAAATCACAACTTTAATGGTGATATTGATTTGGTAATTGCATAACTTGTCCTATTTTTTTCCGTTACAATGATATAAATAATGCTGAGAAAACTTACTTTTTTCGTTGTTCTACTTTAATATGATGCATCAATGACCATTCATGATCTCTTAATTCCTGTAATGATATTATTAACATAGAACATATAACAAGTTACATAAATCTTTTGTGTAATGCAATTAAATGGGCAATTAGTGTTTTATTGTATTCATGTATAGTTAATACTATTTCATTACTAAAGATATCATGCTAGTTTTTATCTTTAAGAAACTGATATCTTATTGCATCAGAAGATGAGTAGAATATGGAATTACAATCAAAACAGGTAATCTGGAATTACAATAAAATGTTGTAAACTCAAGCTTAGATCAGATGTAACCTTTTTTTTAACTTTTTTTTTAAGTTGTGTCCTTGGATAACTCACAGTAAAAATAAGCTTGTTTGTAGTTGCTCTCAGTTTAGCTTATCCTTGATATCTAGAATATTCTGAGATGTCAAAAATAAAATCATGTGACCCTTCAACTTTGACATAATGATGTACAATTACAGGGGCGGATTCAGGATTTCAAGTTAGAGGGGGTGCACTTAATATAATTGCGGCGAGCGTAGGGAGGCGCAAAATTTTTTGGAGTATATCATGTGAAAAATAACTATTTTATGCAAAAAAATCATACTTTTCCAATTTTAGGGTGGCGTGCGCCGGGTGCCCCCCCCCTCTGGATCCGCCCCTGAATTATACATACTATAGATGAAGAACAGCAATAAAAACACTGCTCCTGTACTTTAATTTGTTTCTGTGTAAAATGAGATTTTCTTGCATTCAATTTATTTTATTTATTTCATCTTGTGAATGCAGGTCAAGATTCTTTCCCTTTGGATTTCTCTTCATTGGTGGAATAGTTTAATTCTGTGTGTACTAGATATAGTACATTGTATGTTGTACATGTAATAAAATTTGGTAGTAGATGTAACATCTTGCTTATGTAACGATCAAGGGCCAAAACACAAACCAAACTCAGTTAACCTTTTCTGTGACATATGATATTTTACACACAAACAGAACTGTTACCTTTTCTGTGACATATGATATTTTACACACAAACAGAACTGTTACCTTTTCTGTGACATATGATATTTTATACACAAACAGAACTGTTACCTTTTCTGTGACATATGATATTTTACACACAAACCGAACTGTTACCTTTTCTGTGACATATGATATTTTACACACAAACGGAACTGTTATCTTTTCTGTGACATATGATATTTTACACACAAACGGAACTGTTACCTTTTCTGTGACATATGATATTTTACACTCAAACTGAACTGTTACCTTTTCTGTGACATATGATATTTTACACACAAACTGAACTGTTACCTTTTCTGTGACATATGATATTTTACACATGTCACATGTCTGCTCCTCAACTTTCTCTGTATTTTCTGACATCTTCAACTACAAAAAAAAACATACAGACAATAATACATATTTAAAATATGAAGGCTCTGAGTCTGGTGATAAAAAAAGTTCTGCCCTGGACAAAGTTGTATGATAACGAAATCATTTATTTTGCCTCGTGGTCAAATTAAAAGATCAAGGTCACAGTGACCTAATTCTTTCATGTGACACTCTGCCATGTCCTAATACAAAATATGAAGTCACTTTACCTTTAGATAAAAAAAAGTTTTGCCCAGGACCAAGTTGTATGATAAGAAAAAAACTGTCAGACTTCATCTTCATTGCAACAAAATGCAACTGTAAAATTGCTCATTTAGTGTTGAACAACAATCCCTCATCCACTCTTACTACAAAATTATCTCCATCCAGACTTATTCTACCGAGTTCAATGTTATTATCTCTTATAAATGCAGATAGTAGCACAATATAACATATCTTTTATTTACCAATTAAAGGTTCCTAAATACATGTATTAGTGGTGCACCGATCATCAGAAACATTGACTAATCAGTCGAACATCATTGTACGATCCCATGATTGATTCTTAAACCTTATGGTCAATACAAATTCATAGTGTCGAAAAATATGCATGTTTCACTTCATTCTTTTGTTTTATTTTGTCCTCATACTGACAATCATCTTGCAGTTTTATCCCAGCATACTTCTGACAATACACATATTTGGATTAGTCTATTATTTATCTACTGCATGGAATAGTCCATTTTATATCAGGTGTTACACATTTGGAGACCAATGTTTTTTGTTCTAAATTAATGTTTACAAATGGAAAAATTGTAGTTTGTAAATATAAGAAACGATTTTATTCAAATCTTTACTTTTGTCAAGCATACATGTACACTTGAAATAGACTATTTCATTAATTATAGTCAGTAAATATATTTAGTAGATAATTGTGAGCGATGATCGGTCATCGGTCGATGTTGGTATAGCGATCATCGATCTTGAAAATGTGACAGATTCCCATCATTACTAAATATATGGAGTATAGAAAGATCCTATTGTACAAGGGTTCTATGGTGTCATGTATTCTAAATTTAACTATCCAATTAACATTAATTAACTAGAAAAATGACATCAATATTAAGCATTATGTTTACCATTGGAACTGCAAACAAAAATTGAGTGCTGGAAGACTATCAAACTGATGTTGATACTAGTATGGTCGTTGCTTTCGTTTTCGATCGGCACTAGTTTTCGATCTTTGCATACCAAACATTCTTGTGTAGCGCATGCACTACACTTCCGCTAATTTGCATATGGTTGCAAACAAAGATGACGCAAGAAATCTTTTGAGCAGCTTACATCGGACACAATGTGAATTAAGCAGGTAAGACACTTTGTTCTTTTTTGTTGCCATTTTTTCTAGTTCCCAAAAAGTCCAAGTTTAAAACCCTCTTCAGACGTACCCTTGGCCTTACCCCTTTTTAATGTCCTTCCTTGTCGTCTGCAATATTGATCTTCCATTGAAACCGTGAAGTCATGTGATCAGACTGGCCAATGGCATTATGTCTATTTTAAGTGAGGGTCTAAAGGAGTGGGTCCTTATGTTAGAAAATGTAAATCGCTGCTATTTTTAAAATAAAAAAAACAGACTTAGAACTGAAGAGCACTGACTATACTATAGAAAATGTTGGCTAAATGTCCTTGTGATATATTTAGAAAATATGTAGTAAATAGTAATATGTAAAAAGTCACAACAAAATGAAGAAAAAAACATTAAAATGTCTCCTCGTGGTCCTCAACAGTTTGAACACACACCATTCAGAAATACACTGTAAATAATCCAAAAATAAAAAACAGAAAAAAATGTATCCCCCATGACAGACTCCTACATAAGCTGAACAATTACGGCATCAGAGGCCCTCTACACGCATGGCTAACTACATTTTTAACAAAGCGGAAAATGCGAGTAGCCCTAGAAGGAGAATTCTCAAATGAAACTACAGTGGAATCAGGAGTACCACAGGGGACAGTGCTAGGTCCAATACTCTTCCTTTGTCACATCAATGATCTCCCAAACGCTGTATCCTCCAAAGTACGACTTTTCGCAGACTGCCTACTTTACCGGGAAATAAACAACGAAAACGACCAAAACACCCTGCAGAAAGATCTAGAAAACCTGGAAAAATGGGCCACAAACTGGGGAATGAGATTTAACGCTAAAAAATGTTATATGCTAAGTCTCAGAAAGAAAATACAGGGTTCATACAAACTACATGTAGATGGCCATACTCTCGAACAGGTACCATCCAACCCTTACTTAGGAGTACAAATACAAGAAGACCTTAAATGGAAGGAACACATCAACAACGTTACTAAAAAAGCCAGCTCCACCTTGGGCTTCCTAAGAAGAAACTTACAACACTGTCCGAGAGAATGTATAAAAACAGCCTACATCGCACTAGTCCGGTCAATAATGGAATACGGAGCTATCATCTGGGACCCGTATAACAAAAATGAAATTAACAAATTGGAAAATCTACAACGGAGGGGTGCCCGTTTTATTACTAAAGACTATAAGTCACGAGAAGAAGGAAGCATGACTAGAATGCTAGAAGACTTAGATCTACCACTATTACAAACCAGGAGACAACACCAGCGTCTGATATTCTTTTACAAAGTGGTTGAGGGGAAGATACCAGCGATTCCGCCTCACGAATATATAAGACACCAAAAACCTAAGCGACACATCAGAGCTAAAACATTCCAGGACTGTGAAACCACGAACATTATAAACTCACAAGTCAGAAACAACACACGCGCTGTAGTAGTCGAACATTCCAACACCGAACAACATAAAAACTCCTTATTCATAAGAACAGCCATTGACTGGAACCACCTAGAAAACAGTCTTGTAACAGCAAAAACCACAGAGGAGTTCAAAGGGCTACTAGCTACAAGTAGCAGCCCCACAAGCGACTAACTGCGCTCTCTCCCCGTAGTTTCATAGCCCAGCAGGGACTCTACGACGTATAAATACAGATACAGATATAGTTATACTACAAATTGGTTAAATGTGGAAGTAAACCGAAATTATACACACAGGTGCTCCTTTAGAACTTCAACCTTATCAAATTTGGAACTCCTTTGGGGTGATCGAAAACACATGTCGGATATATTTTGACAACATCAATCACGAGGTCAGTGAACTATAAACAAAATAGATAAACATGTGTTCGAAACTGCATTTCAAGCTAAAAATTAATTTATAAGATATCAAAGTAAAGACTCGAAAAGGTCAATTAAAATTCTTTATTCTATGGAATATCTCAAAACATATTTTGATGTTAGGTGATCGAATACCAGTGCCGCCACCATACTGTAGTGTAGATACATGTATGTACAATTTTGATTTAAACAGTAGACTAATTGGAGAAGTTGAGAGAAAGATTTATGTCTAAGAACAGTTGTCAAGTTAATCTCGTTGAGATTAGCCTTCCTATTGCATTTTCTGCAGTCTGCTCTGTATCTGCAGCCTATACAGAGCAGAAAATGTCTTCATAAAATCTCAAGTCTGTGCATGTTATTGCATACAAATTCATTTTCTTGAATATTTGCATATAATGGTGATTTGCATACATGTGTAGCATTACTTATTGATACTAGCGTGCAACCCGTACCTTTTGCTTACTTACTATAGCATTTTTTAACGTTTGTGTGGATTTTGCATAATAATCTTCATATTTCTTTAGTTTTTTCAGGGGATTATAGTATAGGGGAAGGAAACACGTTATACGATCTGCGGAAGATTTTCGTTCGAGGGTTTTCGAATTTTTCATTGTGTATACAATAATTATTCCTTGTAGGGTGGTGCAATATAAGTTACAAAGTTCAGAACGAGGGACTTCATCCTCTAAATGCCTCAGATCACTGCCTCTTAACTGCTAAATTCCATGTGAAACTAAAAAATACCAAAAATACAAATAGAACTCCTCAAATAGTCAAAAAGCCAAACTGGAACAAATGTGAGAAAGAAAAATATCATGAGTCGGTACGGCAGTCAATAGAAAAGCTAGACACCAGCAAGACTAAGGACTCGACTGAGAAAATAAGTGAAATCTCTGACATTTTACATCTGGCAGGAAATGCTGCTATACCAGACTATGGAAAAGTAATAACTATAAAACCTGTAGGCAAAGGAATATGGAATAGGGAGATAGCAGAGGCTTCAAAAGCATCAAAACTAGCTTTCTACGAATGGAAGCAAGATAAATGTAGTAACACAAAACACTCAGATATGAAATCAGCACGCAAGGCTTTACTCGGGGCCAAACGAAGAGCAAACGCCTCTCTGAGAGTCAGCAATCAGGAAAAGATCATGGCAGCTAGCATAAAGGACTCCAAACTATTCCACAAGCTAGTAGGAAATCAACGGCAAAACTCTAGCACAGCAACTGACACACTTATCTTCAATGGAACTGAGGTGAAAGAGCATGAAGAACTGCTACAAGGCTGGAAGGAGTATTTCCAGAAACTATTCAAATGTGACAATACCATGGACATAGAGAACTCTAGTGGAGCAAATAAGCTGAAATTAGTGAGCATTCAAAATGACATTATTAAACAAATGGAATCTGAGAAAAATTGCCATATCGACAAAACAACAGTAGAAGAAGTACGGAAGGCAATAAGCAAACTGAATAATGGAAAAGCCCCTGGATCAGATGGGCTATCAGCTGAACATTTCAGAAATGCGCCAGAAGAATTCATACCAACCCTAGTTGACGTCATCAACCAAATCTTTCTTGAAAAAGAAGTACCAAAAATAGTAAAGGAAGGAATAATTACACCAGTCCATAAAACAGGAAAATATAAACATCTCCCGGAAAATTACAGAGGCATTACAGTGACAAACGTCATTTCTTCAATTATAGAGGGAATAATAAAGGATAGAATAGAACCTTATCTAATAAAATCACAAAGCAAACTTCAAAGGGGCTTTACAGAAAAGACTTCATCGCTTAATGCTGCTTTCATTATTTCTGAAACAATTGAACATAGCAAGGAAAACTCTCAGGAATTATTTCTGGTGACATTGGATGCCCAAAAAGCGTTTGATAGAGTTCATCACGAAATTTTGTTCAATAAAATCTATCACGATGGAATACAGGGCGACCTATGGCTGCTCCTACGAAACATGTACAGAGAAGTGACAGTCAAAGTCAAGTGGAATAGTTCATTATCAGAACAATTTACCCAAGAGATCGGAGTAAGACAGGGTGCAAAACTATCTACTGTACTTTATAAGAGATATAACAACAGCATTCTTAAGGCACTAGAACGATCAGACCTGGGAGCTAAAATAGGAAACATCAGGGTAGTGGCACCTACCTGTGCTGATGATATCGCCATACTTGGAAGGAACGAACACGAGATTCAGGCATTGTTAGACATTGTTCACAATCTGACTAATACGGACTTAGTAACTATCAATCCTAGAAAGTCAGATCTAATACCATTAACAAAATCTCATACTCAAATCGACGTCAGTCTTGGCGAAAACCGTATAACCCAGAAAGATCAAACAAAACATCTTGGACTGATCAGAAAACCTACAAGTAAAGTGAACACGGAGGAGCGCCTCAAAACAGCCAGGAAAACCATCTATGCTTTACTAGGCCCAGGCCTACATGCTCTGAAAGGAACAACCCCACTAGTGGCCGTCAAACTCTGGAAGACGTATGCCCTACCTAGAAGTCTTTACGGGATAGAAACTTTGAAATTCTCAAAAAGTGACATTCAGAAGTTAGAACGATTGCAGCTTAAAGTCTGTCGTCAGATTCAAGGGTTACGAGACAGAACAGCAAATGCTGCCACATATGCACTACTAGGAATTGAAACAGTGGAAGCCGCCGTTGACAAATTAATGCTTTCTTTCTTTGGTAATACCATTCAGAACAGCTCATCAATCGAATACCGAATTATAGAGAGACAGGAAGTCATGTCAACCCAAAATAAAAACGCCTTTGCAACAAGAATTAGAAACATCCTTGAAAAGTACAATATACCAACCATAATAACATTAATGGAATCAGCACCTCCCAAAGAAATCTGGAAAAGAATGGTCAAAAATGCAGTTGAACTCTATTGGAAACAAACCTGGGAGCAAGAAAGAGCTACAAAATCAACGATGGAATTCTTTGACGACAATAGACAATTAAGCAAGCCACACCCAGTATGGGCTCTAGTACCAAATAATACCATGGAAGTTAAGAAAGCAGGAGTCAAGTGCAGGCTTCTAACACGAACGTATACCCTGCAGGCAGATCGAGCAGAATTCTCTAGAGGGCGAGAATCAGACAGGTGCAATTTATGCAAAATTAGCCATGAGGATACGAGACATTTCTTATTAGAGTGCAGCTACTCAGCTACTTGGAGGATGTCCGAGAGAAACACTTATCCAAACTCAAACAATATATGAGAACATACTTTAGGGAGAACACTTTCGATCGTCTAAAACATGAGAACCTCCTACTGCAATTCATTCTAGACCCATCACACACTAAGTGCAGGGATGTAGTAGGAATAATTAGAAAGGAACATTTGTACAACTTAGAACACATCACAAGAACAATATGCTATGGACTTCACACAAAAAGGTCAATAAATAGCGGTTGATGTAAGGGAGATTCTACTGAGGTTATGTGCCATCACACAGTTTTCTTAACTCAATTTAATTTTCCAGTTCCCATATATGTATTTTATCCCATTGGGAGTGACCCTTATAAAGGGTGAATCTACCAGACAGGTAACAGGTAACAGGTAACAGGTGCATTCGGTATATCTCTTCCAACTGAGAAATCACGCGAGAAACGGCGCTTGTAGATCTCATTGGTCAACTACTGGGTTAATTTTGTACGGATGACCGAATAAGAACTTTGAACTGAATATTATTAATATGAGAAGGCGCGGCCTTTGAAGAGGACGGAAATATATTTGAAATTAAAATAGTGTTAAAAATAACTTTATAGAACGTTAAATGAAGTTTTGGATTAGTAAAGAATAGAAAATTACGAATTAATTTTTTATTATATATATTCAAAAATGTATTAAAAAATAACCTTATCTAAAAATTGATAATTTTCTTGTTTTGAACCAAGAAAACTTTGTACAATAACCATTAATATTGAACTGATAATTGTTTTGTTCTTTTACTTTAGGCCATTGTGTTGTCTTTCCTTCGATTTACGGATTATGATTACCACTTTTGTATCTTCAAACTCTTCTTATATCTATGTTATGAATGCTATTATTCATTATTGACGATCTTCTTTAGAAATGGGATAGTTTTTTTTGTTTTTTTTTTTTAATGTATACACGTTTTCCCTTCATATAAATGTCAAAAATAGTAATATTTGGTTGAAATAGTATGCCACTTCTCCATGTTCTTAAAAATAAAACAAAAACATATAGTTTTATCTTCCAATGCTCTTTCGACGCTTCGTTTATTTCTACTTTATAAAAAGTTGTTAGTTAAACGTTCTTAGTTTTAATTAAAAGTTGTTTCCTTTTCAGTTAAACATCCAAGATAGGTATTTTTATCAGTTGCTTTTGGGTAACTCAAATTTTTAGGAATTTATAGCTGTTTAGTGGGGTTCATATGTTCTTTTACGTATTTATTCTTCACAACTACCAACAATGACAAACGCTATTTTCAAGCATTGGCGATAAATAAAAAAAAATCTGTAATATAGGTCCACTTTGGAGAATGAGCGGATTAGCATTTTATAGCGTCTTAATACCATGAAGTGGGTCTCAGGAGGGATCACAGGGACTTGCTCCCGGTGAATAAAAAGATCGACTATCCACATATATACACTAGACAAGGGAGATACAAATGTCGTCGGTAGCCACGCTTCAACTCATTTTATTTCCATTAATACCTTTCATCTCACCGTTAGTCCTCCTTAATTCGTTTAACAAGATGTTTATCTAAGAATTACAACAGCAGTTACCTTGATTAAATCCTACTCGACTTCAAAAAATAGCTTTACTCACTCCAAATCATCCTTTTCAACATCCGATGATTACAAAAACGAAACTGACGACCTTTAACTTACGTTCGGGCTTACTCGGGGTTTTCCTTTCATGCACGATAACTCCAGTTGCAAAACCGCGGGAATTTGTTGGCGAAACTTTTAATATATTAAAAGCGAGTCTGTCTTAAAGGACTAGTGACATGATTTTATCATATCTGTTTTTTTGCAACTAAATCTCTTAGTAGGTATCAAGAATATAAAAAAACGTCTCTATTCATGAAATCTTTTTACCTTTTTTTTAGTCAGAGTTAAGTAAGATTAGTGCCAAACGGGACCCCATTGGAAATAAGCCATACGGCTTTCATGGGCTATCCTGATTAAATATCAACTTTTTTTGCTCTTACTTTTCAATGATTCATGNCAGTATTGGAATTAATGTACATCATTAGTTACAAATAATAATACTGAGGGAATACCCTCAACCGTCTTTAAATGAATCATTGAAGGGATCGGGAAAGTATTTTTGCGTTAATAAAAAAAAAACATTTAAACACTTCATTTGTTACAGTTATCATTGATTTCCTACTATGCATGTATAAATATATAATGTAGTCCTTTCTTCAGAAACATTCGCAACCTTCTGTCTTGCTTTACTCCCGATGTTGTTATCAACGTGGATGCATTCGCTGTGACCAGTTACCTGCTGTGACTTACCATATTAGCCTGCACTATTTTGCCTGTCCTAAGCCAGTGCTCATGCACATATTGCAAATTTGACCAACTTCATTTTAATAATGGTGAACTTGATGTCTTTTTAACTATTTTTCATATTACCCTAACAAGGCGAAAATGATGAGCACTAAAGGATAATTTATGCATCATATAATTTTTTTTCAAATACCCAATAGCTTGGGAGAAGCAGGGTCTTTTGCTAAATCATGTTCCATGATGAGGTAATTTTTGCATTTCCAATTGACACCACAATTTTATATAAAGGCCCACAATATGATCCCATACACAATTTGGTTATAAACTTTGAAGTGGTTTCTGAGAAGAAGTGTTTGTATGTATTTTCCACAGGATCTTTTATTTAACTGCAATAAATATGATGAATTAAGAAAAACACTTTTCACAAGATTAAATCATTGCTCTGTCCAAATGTGAAGTTAAATAGTTTCAAAAATGAATTAAACACATATTTAGTTGAGCTTTTTCTTCAACATCAAATCTAATGTAAAGTTATTTGCAGACGACTGCCTACTCTACCGAGAAATTCACACTGAATCAGACACACACAAACTGCAAAAAGACCTGGACACATTACAAACATGGGAACAAACATGGCAGATGAAATTTAATGCAGACAAATGTTTTGTAATTAGAGCAGGCACCAAAAGAAACACCATTGATAAAAATTACACCATCCATAACCAAACATTAGAATCAGTACCACACAGTAAATACTTAGGTGTTACCATTAGTGAAGATCTTGCATGGAAAACACACATTAACAACATTACAAACAAGGCAAACAAAACACTAGGATACATCAGACGAAACCTACACGGCTGCACACATAAAGTCAAAAAACATACATACACCACAATGATAAGACCTACACTAGAATATGCATCTACATGTTGGGACCCACATAATAAAGATCAGATAGATGACATAGAACAAGTGCAAAGAAGATCAGCACGCTTTGTTTACAACAATTACAGAAACAAAGAGCCAGGCACAGTATCAAAAATGTTAGATGCACTAAACTGGGAACCCCTGAGTCAACGGCGTGCTAAAAGTAGGGTTACCATGTTGTATAAGATCAGGAACAACATGATTGCAATTGACCACCAGCAATACCTATCAAAAGGGGACGCAAGAACCAGGGGGGAACATAAATATAAACATATCACAACATCTAAAAATGTATATAAATTTTCCTTCTTCCCAAGAACCATCCGAAGTTGGAATTACCTACCGTCCTCAGTGGCATTAGCACCAGACATTGACAGCTTTAAGTCTGGTCTGGAGGGTATCCTATTCCCTCCAGAATTCATGTAAACATCCACACTATGTAAATAATGTAATTATGTAAATAATGTTTAATTGTAAATTCAAAATTTTCAGTCTCCACGCCGGGATAATTTCACTCGTTCCTACGAGTCTATCCTGTATTAGGAAGAAGAAGGAAGTGATGATTTATATATGGATAACATAGTTATGTTTCAGTGTGTATTGAAAATAGCAATATATTTCTATAGATTATATGCTTTGTAAATATTTTAAATTGCTATTGAAAATATAATGTGTATTAACTATTATGAGTGAATGAGTGTGAGATAGTCTGTATTGTCTTGTATCATATGTATGTTGAGGAGACCAACTTTCTAGCCTTTGGGCTGTTTGCAATCCTCTTGAAATAAACAAAGCATTGAATTAAAATAACTATGTTCCATGCCAAATGTGGTATTTTTTAATTTGTAATCTAGCTTCTGTACCAGACACTAATGTTGCATACAGTTACTTACATGAAAATATTAAGAAAAGTTGTTATTCCTGTTGGGAGGATCCTGATTCAAACTGAAAAGAAGATTTTGCAGATGCAAAACTTTTAACCAGTGTGAAAAAAAATTCACCTGTAGTATACTTTCTTTGTATTCCTATATATCAAGAATCATTGATATGTAT
>MJUT01008329.1:121439-156981 GCA_002080005.1 Gigantidas platifrons
ATGTAGGTTTATCTGTATTGTAGATTTATGTTCTGATATCAGAAGGAACACCAATATAATGTAGGTTTATCTGTATTGTAGATTTATGCTGTGATATCAGAAGGAACACCAATATAATGTAGGTTTATCTGTATTGTAGATTTATGCTGTGATATCAGAAGGAACACCAATATAATGTAGGTTTATCTGTATTGTAGATTTATGCTCTGATATCAGAAGGAACACCAATATAATGTAGGTTTATCTGTATTGTAGATTTATGTTCTGATACCAGAAGGAACACCAATATAATGTAGGTTTATCTGTATTGTAGATTTATGCTCCGATATCAGAAGGAACACCAATATAATGTAGCTTTATCTGTATTGTAGATTTATGCTGTGATATCAGAAGGAACACCAAATATAATGTAGGTTTATCTGTATTGTAGATTTATGCTCTGATATCAGAAGGAACACCAATATAATGTAGGTTTATCTGTAATGTAGATTTATGCTCTGATATCAGAAGGAACACCAATATAATGCAGGTTTATCTGTATTGTAGATTTATGCTGTGATATCAGAAGGAACACCAATATAATGTAGGTTTATCTGTATTGTAGACTTATTATGTTTTAGTAGGAAGCCACCGATTATTAACAACACAGAAGAAATGGCAGCAAATTTTTAATTGTTACAAAATAATGGACATCTGATAAGGGAGTTTACAGCACATGCTAACTATTCTAAAAGCCAAACGCCTACCCACCTGTTACTTGGGAATGCCATTTACAGAATATTGTACTACAAATTATTTAACATATTTCCACGAATTCTAGTGAACTTGGACATCATCTTTCTTCTCAGATTTCATACAAGGACCAATAAATCAATGGTTTTTTACTTGTTTTAAAAAAATATTTTGTTTAAAGTTCAGAAATGTACTTTACAAATATGAGACAAACTGTGAGATAAAAATCACCTTCAAAATCTCTTCATTGATTTACTGAGTTTTATGTAGTCGACCAAAAGGGAAATTTGTCCTATCAAATGAACTTTCTTGTTGATCATCCACACATGTTCTACAGATATTTACAAGATGAGGTTGTCGTGCTTTATATGTACACTATGTAAAATATTCACATTCTATATGTACATGAATAATTTTATTGCATAAAACATACACTTTATATAACAGGCCACGTCTATCATACAATCAGGTATCTACATAACAAGGGGGCTTTCCCTTATCACAATAAATAACAAAGCATGTACAGAGACAACGCCTAACTTAAGCATCCACATCTGTTACAGTCCATTTTGCTTGGCATAAAATTCACACGTCATGGCTATACGGGAATAATGGTGAAATTTCTACTTACTATAAACATTTTTTTAATCTACATTTTGTATTTCCAAAAAAAAAATCTGTGAAAGTTTTAATATATTTTATTTATTTTTCTAACAATCACTATTTTATATCTTATTCTTAAGTAAATATGAAATGCTTACCCTGTTTGTCAAAAGAAATTTATCAATATAAATTGTTAGCCCAGGGAAAATAGATTATCACCAACAATGTGAGAATTGAGGGAAATACAATTTCTAAGAATAAAACAACAATATCAGGACAAACACAGGCACACGAGTAGTTACTGCTGGTTACTTTAAAACAATACAGGTCATTTCGTTTACAAGAATTCATCAATTCAAGTATTAATTAATAAAAATGTTAAAACAAATTACATCAAGCAGGAATTTCTTTACATATATTTATTCATCAAACATGAAAAACACAAATTTTAAATGCTTCAAAGATGGGAATATTAGAGTATGGAGTTCCTCGGTGAAATCTAAAGTGAACTAGAAAATGTAAATAAACAAACAATGTAATTATTTAATAGAAGAGGAGTATTGCACATTATCAAAATCTAGAATATAAATCTATAGGGCATAAAAAATCATCCCATGATTGTATTAGAAGTAATCTATTATTCTGTATTTACACAATTTAAGTAATAAGGTCATATTCTTAATAACATCCCCCCTTAAAATAGTGTAAGGCATAAAAAATATAATTACTGACTTATAATCTTGATAATACCCCCTCCTACAAGATAGTAAGGCCTCCATTATCAGACAAGCCTGCAGTGTGATAACCTACACTAATTAGGGCAACAACATATATTGTAAAACAAAAAGCCGTAATTCTTGTTAATAGAAGTATGCAAATTTCCCAGAATTCCTTGTAATGAAGCAACTTTACAAAATGAAGATCATCCCATACACATGACATCCATTTCTCTAGTGTATGTAATATACTTGAGAGACTTCTTCCTAATTTGTACAATTTCCATTTTCTACAAATTCATAAATATATTAACAAAACAAAAAAACAAAAAAAAATTATATTCTGCTCTCTCCAAACTACATATAAATTACACCTAATCCTACAGACCCCCCTGTTGTTTCTATAAATAGAAAGTTTTAACCTTCTACAAGTTTTTTTTACAAGCACTATCATAGGAAAACTAGTACAGAAGCACTCAGCAAATACAAGGAACTGACCCTGACCAGCAGAGTTCTATATATTAAACAATTCTACGTTGTTCTACTATAAAAGGAATATTTGAAAAAAGTGAATTGCCACCAAATCAAAATAAAACTACATTGAAGTTAGCACCATAGAGTTATTATGGTACCTTGGTATTATCATAAATAGGGGCTTTAGCTAATACATCTTATTTTTTTTATTATTAAAAATGGATATGAACATATGATTAACTATTTTAAAACATGTTTATATAATACCAATACATTTCTTAAATTCTCTTTCATCCCGTAAATTACATAATAATGAATTAAACAAACATTGTACAACAACTCAAGTTAATGTTGTTTGTCAAAACTAAGAATATTGTTTGACAACAGTCTTATATAGTATGTAGTAAGATACAACCACAGAAAGTTCTTGTGTACAAACCTATAACATTTTCACAACTTACAGTAGATGTCATATGTTAGTTAATAAACGAGGTATGTTTGTATTTTATATCATGTCAAATGTATGAATTAGTTATTCTTCTAAAACATTTTGAAAATCATTCCCATCTATCTTGTTAGTAAAATTAACATGTAGTTTGGTATCATGATATTATAATTTAAAAGAAATCTAAAAAGAACACAGATATCAATGGTGCATTGACAATTCACATCCATACAAATTGTTTTCCCCCCAGTTTTATGATAATGATGTATGTCTTTATATGTGTCTTTTTACCCGTTATATTTATGTTTCATGGATTAATATATATTTTGACAGATCAAAAGTTGGGCCAGATCTACAATGAAAAAGGAATTTTGTTAATATTTAATAAAAAAATTTGAAGAGAAACAGATCTGCTGTTTTTAAACCTAATCATGCAATAAGTAAAACCATGTCATATTCCCCAATTATACAGACAGATCACTCAATAATTTTTCTTAATAGAAATAAAGGGGAAGGGTATAATATGATGGTCATGTGTTGAGGAGTCACCATATCTACCAGCCAGGAATAACACTACCCCAAGGCTGATATAGCTTTAATCCCCAATATCAAGGCCATGGCATATAGTCACTGGTAGTCCCATTATCTGGGCAGAAGCCAGGGTATATAGGGGCTTACATAATCCTATCATCCTTCACTCTCTCAACAAGTCAATGATATATTTAGCAAAATGGTTGCATCACAGATGACTGGATTGCCAAAATTTATCACACAGCTCCTAATATGATGTGGTTTTAAGATTTCTTCTTTCCTTTACTATTTACTTCTATTTTCTCTAATTTCTTCCACAATTCTTCTCTGTCTTTTTCTTTCTTCTTTTCTCTAAAAACAAAAGAGAACTTCATAAATCTATCTGGTTAACTTATCATGATACACAATTGTTTATTTTACATTCAATAACAAAGGATTTAAACAGAAAAGTATAATGCTAATTTTTGTGTGAGTCTTTACTTTATCTTTAGTTTAAAACCATAATGAGTCCCACTTCCACATCACAAGTTCAAAATGAGGTCACAGAATTTTGGTAAACCTTTAAGGTATATCAATCTTTTTAATGTAAATAAAATACATTTTGTACATACTTCAAATTCCTTGATAATAAAGGACATCAACTATAAGGCAAGGGGTCATCGTGGTCATGATCGTATGGTAGTTGGATTTACAACTACAAGTGCAATCAGTGCCCATCGCCACTACAGATGTGGGTTCGAATCCTGCTAATTATGTGATAAAAGTTGTCAGTGACATGTAACAGGTCGGTGGTTTTTTCTCCAGACCTAAATTTCCAACAACATATTGTCATAGTCTTTTTTGTATTCGGTGGGTGAGGTATTTGTTTGTTTTGTTGATATTGCTGGCATTGTTGACCATCATACTTAATTTTAAATTATTCCTCCTCTGGGCCTTTTCTAACATTTATAAGAGTTTGAGCACATTTCATTACCTGCATATATGTTATTCAAAACACATTTCTTATGAAAGGTTATAACCATGCTTTTAGTAAACTTTTAGGTCTAGTATGTATAAAAGACTGCATATAAGAACACCAAAATTATAACTTGACCTGTATTTTAATACAAGTATTATTGTATTAAAATTTATGAAAAAGAACCTAGGGGAACCCAAAGTAAGAATGAACTTCCAAATGTTGACTTTTTCTGTCATCATAGTTTTATCATGATCTGTATTTGATGTACATGCCATTGTGTTCAGATTACCCAAGGAGAGCACCAGAGCATTGTGATTGCAGTGATTGATTGTACACAATTGGTAATCAACTTTTGGTTTATTTCAGAATAACATTTTGAAATACTTACTTTTGTCTTTCTGATTTATAATTCGCTGTCAACTCATCAAATAATTTACTATTCATTTCCATGAAGGTTTTGAGAACATTATAGACAAGTGCAACGATGGTTTGGTTCCAATGCTCTTTGGAAATTTTATACAATGCCGGAAACATGATTGGAAGCACAACATTGGAGTTTTCTTCTATCAAGGTCATGATGTAATCATTATTCCAGTAATATAATGCCCTCTCTGCAACCTACAAGACATCATCAATGTTTAAATTAATCAAATGTACCCAAAAAAATCTCTACCATTAGTTATTATCTTAACATCCTTTAGTTAGGGAGAAGTTAGGGGACAGGAGACAGAGCTACATCATTTTAATGCTAGACAATTTAGTAAATTAAATCCTATATTTCAGATAAATACTATATATGGTTATCAAGGATGTTCATATATCTGGAAGGCTGGAGTGGATATTATACACCATAGTAAATTATGCTGAACTAATTCATTTTTTAAGACTTTTATGTCAAGGAATCTTGCTGTATTGTACATGACACAATACGATAAACAATAAATTATGTAGACACTAGTGATTGGAATCGGTCACATTTTTTTTTTGTTCAAGATCGATGATCGTTATACCAACATCGACCAATGATCGGTCATCAGTGTCAATTACCTACTAAATATATTTACTGACTATAATTACTCCAATAGTCTTTATTTCAAGAGTATGCTGGACAAAAGTAAAGATTTGAATAAAATCATATCATATTTTTACAAACTATAATTTGTCTATTTGTAAACATTATTAACAAAACAAAAGATCATTTTCCATATGTGTAACACCTGACATCAAATGGACTATTCCCGGCAGTAGATAAATAATAGACTAGTCCTAATATGTGTTTGACAAAAGTAAATGTTTGAATAAAATCGTATGGTATATTTACAAACTACAATTTTTCCATTTGTAAACATTAACTTAGATTAAATTGGTTTCCATATGTGTAACACCTGATATAAAATGAACTATTCTGGGCTGCAGGGCAGTAGATAAATAAAAGAACCGCCTAGCACATGAATGTGCTACGTATCCCCCCGCACTTGCATCCTATTTATAGAAAGCAGCCTTGCAGTTTTAATGTATAACATACTTACAAGCCACATGCAAAGATTATTCAAATCTATCCATGTTTATTTTATCACATAAACAAGAGACAATTCTCAAAATTGGTGATTTTTCAACCAAAAACTAACATTTTCCCCAAAACACTTGCTTCAAATATTTCCATGTTAGAACCAATCCAAGATAATGATAATTACAAGCTACTTGCAAAATATTATTCACATCTATCCATGTTTACTCAAGTTATCGCGTAAACAAGACTCAATTCTCAAAATTGTTGATTTTTCAACCAAAAATTAAGATTTTCCCCCAAAACCCTTGCTTCAAATATTTCCATGTAAGAACCCATCCAAGATAATGATATTTACAAGCCACATGCAAAAAATTATTCAAATTTATCCATGTTTACTAAAGTTATCGCGTAAACAAGAAAGTGTGACGGATGGACAGACAGACAGACGGCCGCTATTACTATATCCCCTCACCGCTATCGTGGGGGGATAATAATAGACTAGTCCAAATATGTGTATTGACTGAGTGTCTAAAGTACGCTGGGACAAAACTGCAAGATGTTTGTCAGTATGAGGAAAAAACAGCTGGGATAAAACTGCAAAATGTTTGTCAGTATGACCAAAAAAAAACCCAAAGAATAAAGTTAAGCATATATATTTTAGACACTAGGAATCAGAATCGACCACAAGGTACAAGAATCGATCATTGGATCGTATGATGATGTCCGACTGATTAGTCAATGTTTCCGATGATCGGTGCACCACTAACAGACACTGCTGTTAAACTATCCAAAAATCCTCCAGTTCTAACAGACAAAAAAACATTTGCTCCCAAGGAACTACACAATTTTATACCCTCATTCATTTCTAAGACCTTTTCCTAATTAACATTTGCATTCAACAGATAAAATCACTCGCTGATGAAAAAGAGGAAACTCCTATATAGTGTCTCTATACCCTCATTTTCTAGCTGTTTGGTCCTAGTATTTTTCTAGCTGGTTGGGCTAAGTATTACAAATTTTAATTCCAAATATTTTTAGCAAAAAAAAGAGAAAATCCACTGACCAGAAGAAAACTTTCAGACAAAAATATAGATTGTTCACTAACATTTTTTCCTAGATTACATGTATTTATCCAAGTGAGCAATTTTTCCGCTATATCATGGCGAGAATATGTTACATTTTGATGATGTCCGTTTTGTACTTATGAGTTGGATTTTTGTCATGCAAGCTCACTGAAACAGTCCACTGGTAGACACGTCGTTCCACTTTGACACATTATCCTGATTCCAATACAGCCAGTCTTTGCTCTCACTACTTAATGCTGCATGCTTAGTGGATAAGAAGCATATACCAATTTTATAGTCTTTGGTTTGACAAGACCAAGGCTCGAACGATCTACCACACTTGAGGTGAGCACGCTAACCATTACACCACCGATGCAAATATTACGTTTTGATAAGGTGATAATATTATGCTTTGGACTAGATGAACATGCAGGTTGGATTATCACACTGGTAGCTCCATGAAACACCAGTACAAAGAAAAGACACATCATAACACTCTTACACATTATCCAAGCCAACCAGTCTTTGTTCCTACTGATGATATCTTACTTACCTGAAAATGAGGACTCGACACACAGCGTGCAATCTGTCTGAACAATTGTTCCATCACCTTCTGAAACTGAGTTGGTTCAATAACATCTAAAATTTCTTCAATTTCACTTAGGAACATCACCTGTAAGTTAAAAAAAAATGTGCCTATATTAATAGCTGTCTCTAAGAATAAATTGAATCCCTTTATTTCCTAACATCGTTTTAAAAAATAATTTATTTATTAATAACCAATCATTCAAATAATTAAATTATCTTCTTTAAGACTCAAATTCGTCTATTGCTTTATCTCCCAGATCTGATAAAATAACAAATCTGACGTCTTATTTATGTTATCTATGTTTGTTTGTGTATAGTGGTGTCCAACATGTCTTAACTATACGAGGCAGGAACTGCTTACCCTTCATCGGTACCTGGGTTCACCCCCTGTTTTTGGTTGGCTCCATGTTGCTTATCTTTTTAAGTTTTCTCTGTGTTGTGTTTTTGTGTTTTACTTGTTTTGTTTTCGTCCTGTGTGCCCAATGTTGCCAGTGTCTCTTTATTGTCCATTCTTGATTGCCCCTTTTTATCTTCTAAAATATGCTAAAATTTTGATATTTTCCTCTTTTTGGTCCTTTTTAAGTGAAAAACAGCAATAGTTACAGAATAGTGCTATGCATTTTTCTGAAAGCAATTTTCCTTATAGGACATCATTACAAAAAAAAAAAACCTCATAAAAATCAGATGAACAATAAAGTCCACATACAAAAAATAGAAACACACATTCTAGCACCTTGGGGGCTCTAATATGGAAACGGCATGGCTAAAATACCCAAATCAATCCCATCTGTATTCTGTGCCATGGATCTTTGTGTTGAAAATTGTGAGGGATCAATCAATTAGAAGTTATTACAATGCAACTATTGCACCTAAAGGACAGATCCATAACATATGACTGCAAATGTTTTCATGGTTGCATAAAAAAGCCTTTGTTATACACAAACATACCTCCTTCTGACTACATGTCTTTGGCCAAAACTTTAACAGTCCTTTAATAACCTAAATTAAATACAGAATTATGTTAATACACTATAACAGTTTATTAATTGAATTGATAATAAATGTTTTTCAATCATAGCAGTTTGGCACTAATTTCCAGTGGTAATCAAATTTGGCCATTCATGCCCTGCACAACATGCATGTTAAATGAAAGATGTGACTTTGAGATGAAGAACAACTAGGAAGTCAATTTTGAGCAAAACATATCAACGAAAGTACTTGTATGCACAATGTCCATTATCAGCGATTATCTTTCATATCATTTGTCACTAGGTATATAGATATCATGTGTAAAGATCCAAGGGAATATTTACAAATCATTGATAAAATCAATGCTAGTACTATGTACATTGTTTGTGTATGTGTAATGATTTGATTTTTATGTTTAATGTGACATTCAGCAATATTTCAGCTATATCATGGCGACCAGTTTTAGTGGTGGAAGAAGCAGGAGTACCCGGAGAGAACCACCGACCATGGGCAAGCAACTGGTAAACTTTATCACTTGCAGCTGCAAGTCGAGTGCACCCTTTTTGTAATTTACAAAGCCGGGTGCGAACCCACGCCGTATTGGTGATAGGCTTGTACGAGTTGTTAGATCCAACAACCTAACTCATTGAGCCACCCGGGCCCTGTGTATGTATGTGTAATGTCTAATAGGTTTAACTTCAATCATATACATACATACCTCTTCTGTTAAAGCAGCATCCTTTTCCAAAAATTGTACAACACAATAAGCAAGCTAAAATGTAAAAAATATATTTAAAATTTTTCTCTGCAGTATCAAATTGACTTCTTAATTTATTCAAACCTTTTGAAGGCAGGTTAGTTATTTTCTAATTTTAACATAACGTCCTTCTTACGCTTTGTAAACAAACGAGCAATTTATCGATTGGGTATAATCTCATTAGCACGTGCGCCGGTGCATGTGACTGACTTTCCCGTCGTAAATGTACATGTTGATGAATATCGTCTGCTCGTAACACAAACGTAAATATAAATTACCGTCTTCCAATCAAAGCTTACGACCGTATTTGTACTCTTAGACATATCAGAATCGAAATAAATCATGGAAGCCAGAATGTGTTTTGAGTTTTAACATGGGTTGGCGGATATAAGTAAATTTTATCCCTCGGTTCTGGCTAGGGATAAAATACTAATATCCGCCATCCCATGTTAAAACTCAATACACATTCTGGCTTCCATGATTTATTTCTTAATTGAATAAGACAGGTGTTACCTATCTATTTTAATAATGTTGAAAGTATACTTAATCATTATGAGTAATTGAGCGAGTGAGTGACTGTTGTTTAACCCCAATTCAGCAATATCATGGCAATAAGATGAAGATGAGGTCCGCTTTGTACTAGACCAACATCTTAATTATATTTTCATAGTGCTAGCTCACTGAAACAACAGTCTGTGAACAGACTTGTCACCACACCCTCACACATTATCCCGATTCCAAGCCAACCAGTCTTTGTTCTTTCTCCTTAACACTGCGTGCTTAGCAGAGAAGCAACGAATACCAATTTTATAGTCTTTGGCTTGACCCAATCCAGACTCAAACCCATGATCTACCACACTCAAGGCGAGCACGCTAACCATGACACCACCTATGACATAGGCTATGTGGTTGTGAGTAATTGATGTAGACAATTTGACTTTTTATGGGGCAATAGAAGATGAAGTTTTATTTTGCCATGTACATTTGTATGTAGATAATAAAGAATAAAGAAGATATCATGCTATTACTGCTACTAATACAAGGTACATAGATTAAAACAGTGCATACATGAATAAATAATATATAAAAACACATAATCAGACCTGTTTACCCCAATTGACACTAAAGAGTAGTATTTGCTCCAGCTCAGCGTAGTTTGGCAATGTTGAGAGTAGTTTTCGGAAATTGAAAACAATGGTTTCTGATTCATGAGCTGGTATCATATACACACAGTATATACATACCAAATATCTACCTTACATGTATATACTGAAGACCAGAAATTCATACCAAACATATGATTTACCAGGTTCTAGTGGTGGAATATTATACCTGTCAATGGCACCTTTTATTGCAGTGTCCCGTGCTTTCTTCATGAAAAAAGACAATACTGCTAAAGGTATCTGCTGTTGATAAAGGCAGGTTCAGGTTTATAATCAGTTGGCACATTATCGTTTCCGATTTCGTTACTGCTCTCCGTAGGTCGATCTCGCTGTTAGTCATGTTTGGACTGCTTATAAAGGTCTTCATAGAACGACAGTTCTGCTTTACTTTTGTTAGGTCAATGTGGTTTTTGGTTCCAACATGACAATGAACATCACTTTTGCCCCCGTGAGCACATGCAATGTCAATGGCACAGACGGTGCAGTGAAAGAAAGTTTCCCCTTTCTTTGATGCACAAATAAAGTTCCATGTGTCTTGATAGCTGTCCTTAAACCGTTGTCACAATTTTTTTGGCAGAGGATCTTCATCATCATTGTTGTTCAAATCCCATTTACCATCCCGCATGGCCATTTTTTTTACCTTCAGATCACGGTTGTAGACATGCTTTACATTGCTTGTCGGATATGTTATTTAAAGCGCTTAATGATGCAGATTACCAGATTAATTCAATATTACGGATTTTGTGGTACAAAGGAATTTTGAAAAAACGATGTTTGTTCAAGCGTAGAATAGTCAGGTTCAAACGTAGGGCGTAATTTACTGTAAAAAAGCGTAATAAATACGACGAAAACGTAGTAGTAAATAGGTCTGCATAATTGATAGCAGTTCTAAAAATTACATGCTTATAAAATATTTTATCACATTCTTGCAGCCTCCATTTTCAATTACATGTGATGAAATGAAATAATATTCTTTTTATTTTTATTGTTCTAACAATGATATATATAAAAATTGCTCCCCATAAAAGATCATAAGACTTCCATATTTTATGAGTTTTTTTCACTGAAAGAGGCATTTTTCAGAAAATCATTTGAATATCTAAATGAATGATTTTAATGTGATTGTTCATTGACACAATCAGTTTTCTTGTTTTGTGATAAAGGAGACTTCATGAAATGATAACAATGTCAAAGGATTTACAACTTTCACTTTGGATATGTGAATTACTGCTATACATTGTGAGAACATCTCAAATTTATTTGTATTAGCTTTAGAAACAGGTAGAAAAGCGAGTCTTTGACAAAGTTTTCTGCACTGTTTCGAAGTGAGTGCAAATGAATTATATATTTTCAGACAATGTACATATATTATGTTATCCTGCAATGTCAAAAATCCCAAAATAACTACCAAATTGTTGAAAGAGAGCAGAAATAAGTGTAGTTTTAATCATTTTTAATGGTATCCTCACATCTGCACTTCTACTGTTTGCATTTCTTACTGATGCTCAACATGAATATCTTGATCAGTGACCGTATATAACAACAATTTATCCATTCAATGCAAATAGAACAAGAGCAGAATAAAAACAGATCTATTATCATTGGTCAATGTCTCAGTGATTACAATGTTTTTAACACATGATATTGAAATGGACATTTAATATGCATGTTTAGTCAGCTCATTAATTGTTGATCAAGAAGAGTTTGAAGATACCAAAGGGGTAATCAGCACAGACAACACAATGACCAAAAGGAAAAGGACAAAGAATGATCTACAAAACATACACATAAAACTACAGATCGAGTAACACAAACCCCACTAAAAACCGGGGGTGAACTCATGTACTCTGGAAGGGTAAGCAGTTTCAGCTCCACTAGTGGAACCCATCATGCTAATTTAGTTACAAACTCGGTGACAAGTCATGAATGAGGAAAGGACCGGGACATGTTTATGACAAGTGGAACATGGTCATTTGTGACACAGATATTCCATAACGGTCAACCAAGTCATGGTGTCGCCACCAGCGACCATAAATGTTCCAAAGTGATGATTTCAACTTAACCAATAGGAACCCTTGGTTCAGTGTCTTCCTTGTTAGCAGCTACCCTCTATCAAGGAAATCCTGATAGGAACCACAAGCTCTTGAAGGTTGTTACATATAAATGGAACGTTCACAATGGGAAAACTGAAATCATCTCTTTTGTCATAAAGTTTCAATACATTCTGTAGCTGACAAAAGATTTTTCAATTTTTGTTTAAATGGAAATAAAAAGGTGTTGTTTAAACAAATGTTATATATTCCACATACCTGAGCATGATACATGTTTAGAGTTTTAATTTTATGTAATGGTATTAAAACTTTCAGTAGAAACTGCTTGTGTTCAATCTTCAGTGGCAAAGCAAATCCATTTATAATGCTGAAAATACAGTATAGAAGACAATGAGAGTAAAAACATGCCACCTTACCTGAGCATGATACATGTTTAGAGTTTTAGCTATATGTAATGGTATTAATACTTTCACTAGAAACTGCTTGTGTTCAACCTTCAGTGGTAACGCAAATCCATTTATAATGCTGAAAAAACAGTATAAAGTGTGTTATCATAAAATATATTGAAGAATTACCTTTCTTTTTGTTTAAATGAAATAAACCACAACAATCAACTAAGAATTTCTTATCATATTTTTGTCATTGCCCTAATATTTATTGGAATTAACATATTCTAATTATATAATTTTCAGGCCTTACAAAACAATATATGATTTATTTTTTATTTTTGGTGTTTAATGTCACTTTCAGCAATATTTCAGCTATATCATGGCACCCAGTTTTAGTGGTGGAAGAAGCCGGAATACTTGGAAAGAACCACCGACCATGGGCAAGCAACTACTAAACTTTATCAATTGCGACTGCGTGTAAAGTGCACCTTTTTTGTAATTTACAAAGCCGGGTGCGAACCCACGCCGTATTGGTGATAGGCTTGTATGAGTTGTTAGCTATAGGTAATCTAACTACCTAACTCATTGAACCACCCAGGCCCTCAAAACAATATACTTAAATAACAAATATTATATCAGATGCTTATATCTTGGTAAATCTTTCTGGTATTAGTTTACCAATTATAGCAAGAAATTGAATCATAAAGAAAAAATTGTAAAAGCATCAGAGATGTACAAGCTGAGTAGTCTTATTTTATTACTTAAAATTAAAGTGCTGGTTGAAATGTTAAATCTTTAATTAATGTAATAAAACAACTAATGTGATGAAGATCATTTAAAAGCTTAGTTTTTTTTAATACATAAATGATGGAGAAATGATGGTTTTGTACTCAAAGAGATTGTCCATACAAAGTTTGTGTACATCTTATGTTTAAATCTGTTGATTTTTATACTGCCACCAATAACTCAAAAATTGTACATAAACATCCATGTTCAGTATGGGTTTAATCAGCTTTACAGTATATCTAATAAGATGATGGCCATCTTAGATTTTTGTTATCTACATCTAAAACACAAACTTTCTATTGACCCATTCATAACAAGTTTGATTGCAATTTACCCATTGGTTCAGGAGAAGAAATTTGAATATGCTAACTCTACCAACAATTTTGACTGATGCAATGTGGAAATATAGATTACACGACCCTTCAGATGAGATAAAAGAAAAGTTACTGATGGTTGAAAATTCTACAAATTAAAACAAACGTAAACAACACTTCATCATAAACATCATAGTCTTAAAACACAAAGAAAATGTCAAAATCTGATTGAAATCGGTCATGGCTTGGCATAAAAATGTGAGGTTAAACCAGATTATTGGATTAACAAGCAATTGTGTAAAAACTAATTGATTTCATACAAATTCCAGCTTAACATTTAAGGTGATTGACTTTTTAGGATATTAATTTTCAATGTACAGGATAATGTGTGATGAATGTTTTATTGTTTTAGTAGTAAGAAAAGACATGTGTCATAATGTAAATACTGTTCTACATTTGAACATTAAATTACCATTAAGTAATCAGTATTTCAGCAAAAATTTGTTTTCACGAGGGTTAGTACCACTTTTCATATGATATAAGGGGGCATGGATGGCCGATTGGTTAAAGTCATAGGTTTCTAACCACAAAGGCAACAGAACTGAATGTGAATTCTCTCACAAATAACTACCTCAAGTGACACATACCAATAGTCAGGATCATGTATGTCTGCCTTTTAAGTTATGGTGCTTCATTTGTGTCAATAACAAGCTTATAAAGTTATAATGTGCATTTGAGTTCATTTACAGATTAGATTGCTTTGTTTGTTTTCTGCAGGACCTGCTATGTTCTACTTCTACAACAATTCCCAATGTAATATAGATACTTACCTGCCTAGAATTTCTAACAACTCTCCCACTCCATTAAATTGCTCCGTTTCATAAATAAACCTGCAAATAATATATTTTACAATAAATTTATTTAAGCTGAATCTTGGGACATATTAAATAGATCCTCATTCCCTTCCAATCATTACTATAGTCCGTTTGACTTCTATGAAACCTACAGAAAAAAATTCTTAAAAATCCAGATTTCAAATCAACAATTTTATTTCTAGATGTATATTAATATATGATATATACGAACTCTGACAATTAATTTCAAAATTTTGGGTCCATTATTAAAAAAGTTATCCATTAGGTCTCTATGTTAATTATATTTTCTGAAGTGTAATAATCTGGCTGGAGTGAGTACAAATAACAGACTGTACCATGTGACATAGGACATTTAAATATTAATGGACATCAATAACAATTAACAATCACCTTAATGGTCAGTTGATGAGTAGCCTTTTAATATTTAAATGTCCTATGTCACATGGTGTAATGAAATATACATTGAAAGCACATGTCTGTTATTTTGTTTTGATGGTTGGGCTCTCACACTATTTGTACTCACTCCATGCAAAGTTTTTTATACTTCAGAAAATATAATTAACATAGAGACCTAATGGGTAACTTTTTTAATAATGGACCAACATTTTTGAAATTAATTGTCAGAGTTCATATATATCATATATTAATATACATCTAGAAAAAAAATTGTTGATTTGAAAACTGGATTTTTAATAATTTTTTTCTGTAGGTTTTATAGAAATCAAACGGACTATACTAGAATTGCCGTCATCATGTATTTATAAGATAACTAACCCACAAACAATAAACCACCTTCAAATATCATTCCAATCCTGCCATACTTAGATAGCCAAGGGATACAAATAACCTTCTTCACTGAGGAGGGAGTGAATCGTAACCCTTGGCTGGCAATGATGAAATCCTGCAAAAGGTAAGTGACAATAGTTGCCAATTTAAGATATATACCATTTCACATCAGAAATTTGATAAAATAGTTCCCTGTTCTGGCTGTTCATATTATACCAAATACTAAATGATAACTTACTAGTTACATATATATACAAAGTATATTTTACTATCTGATACTTGAAGTAAAATTGATGTAACAGAAAAAGAGCTAGAACTACCTATTAAAACTGTCAAACATTGATTAGAAAATGGATACAAGATAATGTTGTTCATACTATACTAAATAATTGTACCAAAATAAGAATGCAATCTGTCAAATTTACATTATAACCAACCAAAAGAAGGTCAGACAGGGTTCGACATTAACTTTTTGACCAACTTGTCCATTCGGGCAAGTGCCATATTGATTTTACTTGCCCGAAACTGTAAACTACTAGCCCGAATTCTTAAGTGCCATATATGCATGTAGTGCAGAACTATGCAATCTACAATGACCGTTCAGAGTAGAATAACTCCTCATATTAATTATTTACACCTTATGATGTGGGTATAGTGTTAGTGAATCATTTGGCTATTTTTGTTAGAAAAGTTAAGTATAAATGTTCCTTAGGCCAAATAAAATTGATTGTTGGTTTCCCCTAACATAGGGAAATTTTTAAGGGCCAGCAGGCAGGGTTTTGCTATCTTTCCCATGAAGGTCAGAAAATATATCATGAAGGTTAAACATTTTGTATCACTCTTGTTTCGTTTGATAAATACGAACATTTCTGTAAATGAACAGCCAGAATGGTTCCACTGGGCACACCGCCGGTGGCCATTTTATACACACTGACAGTGTATGTCACGTACACGTTTTAGATCATGGTCATTTTACCGATATCTTAAGCGCTTTGGCGATCTAGATCAATGACCTTGACAGGTGGAAAAAACATTGAAAAAGCATGGCTGCTCTTTATCTCCGCGAATTTTGAAAATGACTGTAATTGTTTACGATAAGAAACATCTCCATATCACTGAGTTAGAAGACACACGACTGGTGTTTATTTTATTTATTTTATTTATCAGTAATAAAATATAACGACCCAAACATATCACAGAATCATTTTCACTTGCCCGATCGGACAAGTTTGGTGCCGTTTTCACTTGCCCAAGACGCATTTCACTTGCCCCGGGCAATCGGACAACTGTTAATGTCGAACCCTGCCAGAAAAATTTATCTTGATCTTCCATCAAATAATCCCGAATCAAGTTATGCCTTCCAAATTTTTATGCAATCCCTGTCACTGCAGGCTTCATTTCTTATGAGCAAACAATTTATAAATTTCATACAACTCTTTTGGCAACTCTTTCTACGATTTTTTCGATTGGATTTTAGAGTGTCATTTTTTGTTTTTCATTTTATTACATACCTGAGAAATATATTATTTAATTAATTTGTTTTTTTACCTGAGAAATATATTATTAATTTGTTTTCTTACCTGAGAAATATATTATTAATTTGTTTTCTTATAAATGCTCTAAGTCCCAGAAATTTCCCATAAATTCTATGCAAAACTGTTTTGAGAAAATCTCTTTCTCTGGGATCCTCACTATCAAAAAGCTCCAATAACTGAAAAAGAAGTTTTATAATTATATAATTAATTGTAGTACAGTGTACATCATATAATACTTATCTAGAAATCACTATAGTGAGTGAGTGATTGTTGTTTAATGCCAACTCAGCAATTTTCAGCTATATCATGGGGAGAACAAGCTAATTTTCAATGAGATGATGATGAGGTCCGTTTTGTTCTAAACCAACACGCTGAGTTGGATTTTTATAGTGCTAGCTCACTGAAACAACAGTCCGTGGGTAGACATGTCGCTCCACTCAGGCACATTATTCTGATTCCGAGCCAACCAGTCTCTGTTCTTACTCCTTAATGCTGCATGCTTAACGGAGAAGCATCAAATAACAATTTTATAGTCTTTGGTTTGACCTGGTCGGGGCTCATGATCTACTGTCCTCGCGACCATTCTAACCATTATGACACCAATGCAGTTCTACAAATCACTATAAATACTTAACACTACTAGCACCTAACAATCTACACCACTGTAAAAGAGGATAATATATAGTGAACGTTGGACCTTAAATAGTATATATCTGCCCAAATTGAAATTTATCACCTTAATCAAAAGTGTACATTACATTACCAATGAATAAATTCAAAAATATTTTTCGCTTCTTTAATGATGTTTAACAATTCATCTAGCAGCCAAATTGTATTCCTAACTGAAACAAAAATGACACATGAAGTTGAGGACCTTCCAAGTAGCATTAACACCAAGTTTGGTTCAATTTTGTCCAGTTGTTTCAGAAACGAAGATTGACATGTGAACACTGACAGTGGTGAATACAAAGTTAGACAAAAAATCACAGAACCCTTTGTGCTAGGTGTAATAAAACACTTGCTGATATTTCCTCAGAAGTTTTATCTCTAAATATTGGTGATGGGTAAATATTCTTTTTCTTAGAAATATTGAGGGCATAAAACTTTTGTATTTCCTGTGTGATGAAACTTTCCCTGGAATAGCTCTTGTTCTACTAAAACAATTATCTTACCTGTAATACAAATTTTTGATCTATATATTTCTTAGCAAGACTTGGTTGAAAATCAGGAGATTCTAAAAACCGCAGGAAAAACTCATACACAATCTACAAAATAAATATCATATCTATCATACTTGTTTTGTGCCTTTTTTTAAACAGTAAAGAATCATATAGTTAGATAAAGTTTAGACAGAAGTCTATGACATTAACAACTTCACCATAGAAAAAGTTAAGTCTATGATAGTAACATGGCCATGCATCAGTTTTCTTTATTTGGAATATGAATTGGAATTATTTCTTCTAGATCAGGACTTGACGAATGTAGTATATAAAGTAAGCACGCTTTTATATAAATTATATGGTTAAAGGCTTTAAACTTGTAATACATTTAACTGTAAAATGTAAATGTTCAACTTTGAATATCAAGGAGAATTTTGGAAGAAGTATGATGCACTGTCAGAGTAATTATGCAAAAGTTCATCAGTGTTATCCCGACCAAGATATACAATGTAGAGTTATTCACCCTGTCACCAGTCAAGACAAAATGATTTTTCAAAATGCAGGACTTCTGCTAGATACAGGTGATAAATATATACTATCTATGATTTGTTTGGTGAGAATGAATTTCTTTGAGCAATATCACATTGATATTACATATATATAATTAGCATTAAAATAGCAGAAAGGAAAGGAGTATACATTTGACCTCATGATTGATTTGTAAAGGTTAAAATTCAAATACTACATAAGCACTACAATAGGGGGCTATTTTTGATGTTTTAAATGTTTTAACATTTGCTTCAGACAGGTGTCATGTCATATAGTTATAGATGAACATATTAAATGCTTGTAAATTTCCACCACTGCAGTGGCAATAATAAAACTGGTAACTTTGGCATTAGTTTGTAAATCTAAACATCAAACAACATTAAAGTTTAATTTATTCAAAAACTGCTGAACTTTTCAGCAAAATTCTATTTTTATATCCCCTGGTAAACAAATAATGAAAAATTTACCATCATTAAAAGAATTAGACAGAAAAAAAAACTTTGTATCCACATTGCTTAAAAGGAGTAATTTAGATGGTCATTAATAAAGAAAATCAAATGAAAATCAATAGTAACATTATGAAAACAAATATTGAAAATATGAACTATGTCTATTATGCAAGAAATAATATGTTTGTGTTAAATTCAATTTTGACTGGTTTTATTTACATTTGAAATGAAATTAAAATGAAATATATTGTGCAATTTTCTTTAGTAAAAATGAGTGATTTTTTAATATTAGCTTTAGAATTATATACCTCGACAGGAATAGGATTTCAGTGATTAATTCCGGGTTCCAGTTGAACATATAATCCATATTCTGAACCAACCAGTCCTTGCTCTAACTCATTAATGCTGCATATGTGAGCTTGAACCCAATATCTACAGTGCTCGAGGCAACATTACAACATAGATGCAATTTGATCTTAGAACTGTTGGCAGGGGGACTGGGGAAAGGGGGTATTTTTAGTATTTCATTTTATTCAGTAGTTTTCTGCATCTTATTTGCCATTGTATATACAAATTTAAGTACAAGAAGATTCCTCTATGCTCCTGACTATCAGATGGCAGGGCTCTACATTGCGACCAAAACACTCGCATATGCGAGTTACTTTTGTAAAATGCGAGTAAAAATTCTGTATTGATAGCCAGACGGCGAGTTGATATTTCCGGAAATTTTTCATTCCGCCACAATGATATTTTTCAATTTAAATTCCGACTTTGATTATCCGGTTGTTTAAATCACACAATTGACTCACAAATTAAAATTTTAAATCACGTACTTTTAACGCTTGAAAGTTATCACGATGTGTAAAAACAAAACATTCTTTCATTTTTTTCTCGCTAAGAATAAACCGGTTGAATCAACTGATCGTGAAGCTGGCTTGCCTGATGCAACATCAACGGAAGTATCAAGCCAAAATACTAATGAAGGTTCGGGTTCTAAAGCTGAAAAGCGTGAATTCCAAGATGTCTGGAAGTCAGAGTTTTGTGGCTCATTATTTACGATTACAGTAGCGACGTTATATGTCTTGTGATGTTTGCCGAATGGCAGGACCAGATATTGCTAGCAAAACCGAATTTGTTACTGGAAAGAAAAAGTTTAAACGTGAAAGTCTTGTTTATCATAATAAGTCAGAAAAATGAAAAATGTTTCAATATATGCAAAAGCCCATTTCTTAACTTATAATATACTAGTACATTTTTAGCTCCAGTAAACCATNGTTTTGTGGCTCATTATTTACGATTACAGTAGCGACGTTATATGTCTTGTGATGTTTGCCGAATGGCAGGACCAGATATTGCTAGCAAAACCGAATTTGTTACTGGAAAGAAAAAGTTTAAACGTGAAAGTCTTGTTTATCATAATAAGTCAGAAAAATGAAAAATGTTTCAATATATGGTATCAGCAAAAGCCCATTTCTTAACTTATAATATACTAGTACATTTTTAGCTCCAGTAAACCATCTGCAAGTTTTAATACTTCAGTCTTTTGAAAAACAGTAAAAAAAAAAATGAAATTGGACTTGCAATGTATAATGAAATTGCCTTTGTCATTGCCAAAGAAATAAATACATATTGGAGTTATATAGAATGAATTAGTGGGAGCTGGTATGAATCGTAGAGCCCTGAATGGATGAATAAAAATACAATGTCTGTACAAATTCACCTCTTTTTTTTTTATTTCAATACATGGTGGTTAAGTGGTATATTGGCTGATAATAAGAATGAAGTTCACTACCTGTTGGTGTGGCCATGATGCTTCTAATACATGGTGGTTAAGTGGTATATTGACTGATAATAAGAATGAAGTTAACTACCTGTAGGTGTGGCCATGATGCTTCTAATGTAGGATCATCTTCTTCTGGATCAAAATCAGGATTATCATTTGGAGGCAACGTTCTGAATATGTTACAAGCAATCTGAAATAAATTAATTTGTCAATGCATTTAAGAAATTTCCTACGATATAATTACTACAATCAGAATGCTGGTACCTTTACTCAAATAAAAGACAAATGTAATATCATATCAACTTCTGACAACAAAAAACAACAGGTGAAACTATTTGAGACTAATAAATGTGTGTTGTTCCTTTACTTACATTGTTGAACATTTTAAATGTAAGATGTAACAGCAAACCAATGTAAGACATAACAGTAAACCAAACTGTTGTTACATGTATAATCCTGTCATCTACCTTCCAGCTAAATATGTATCTATAAGATTAGTCTGACAGATGAATCTTTATATATCAGGAAAGGGTTATCAGCTAGGGTGTGGGGTAAATCAAAAACTGTCTCCAGACAATTAAAGGATAAGTACCATTACAGAGAACTACATTTATTAATTTGTTATTAATTATTTTATACCTCAACTGACAACTCAAAAAACCACAAGGGAGGAATCTCAAATGTCAAATTTTCATACAACACTTTTTCAAAATAGTTTTGTATTGGTGTCTTTACCTGATTCACCATAATATTGGTACTTCTTTGAAGCATAATAAATATATTTTTTATATTCCTATTCCTTTTTGTCATCATCTTTACCTATCTGCAACTTTTAAGCAATGCTTCACAGAATTTACAGGCAACATCATCAGAGTCCATGTTGTTTACATGTGAAATCCTGACCATCAAAATAAATCACTGACCAATCAAATCGCATGTAGGAATTTGACCCGGCTTTCTTAAACAACATAGATGCTGATGATGTTGCCTGTAAATTCTGTGAAGCATTGACAAAACTTTTATTTCAGAGTACTTTCAGGGTGAAGTAAAGGAAAATCACTTCCAATTATTTTAAGTGATTTTTCCTGCTACTACAAGCATATACACATGTATTATATGTCTTCCAGCTTTCACAAACCAAACTTGCTGCTCAACAATCTAAAACTTTGCCTTAAGGACTGAGGGATGGCCATTTTATTGAAACCAGGGCAAAAAAAGTCACCAGCCCACTTCTTCCGAGCCCAGAACAATGAGTATATGTTCAAAATAGTTAAGATAGATTGCTATTCATTTTGTTCACCACAAGCTATCTGTCACAGGCCTCTAAAATAACTTTTATCTCACCTTATTTCAACTTACCGTATTTTACGGACTATAGGTCGATGGGGACGATAGGTCGAATTGCTGCTTTTCGGCTAAATTTTTTGGGGAATACTAAGATAGGTCGAAGCATTCCATAGGTCGAGGATGCCGATGACAACTTGGGTAAATATCGTCACATCGGACNNNTTTTTTTTTTTTTTTTACATCGGTAAACATTTGTCCTATAACGTTCTTCGGTAAGTATATGCAAGTATTAATTCAAGAATACTATTCTTATGTGTCATAAAAGAAATAATTATGAAAGTTAAATTAAATAAAATTTTGTTTTTAAACTTATGTTTGTGTTTTTTTTTATGAAGAGTCCGGTTTATAAACCCAGACATCGACGACATTCAAATCAGGCCATCTGTGGGTGTCACAATAATAGATGGTAAACGGATGTTCATACAATAAAATAATTAAGCTGTCAAAACAATGTATCACCTTGTGCAGTTTTTTTGACACACCTTTAAACTGTGTTCAATTATTAGAACACAATTTATGTGATTGTCTCGGTCCAGTAAATTTTCAATCAGCTGATCAGGTTAAGTGCCGACAGAGGTTCACCTGTGTTGATTATCTCATGGTGATTATTTTATTTGTTCCTAATTGACCAATTCAAGTGTAGAACATTATAGTTTAACGAAATCGATAATTATTTTCCAGTACATTTGGTATAAAAAGCTTGTTCACCACGTGTATTGTGAGATATAATATTGCAACCGAAATGTTTTACTACAACCTCGTGCGCATGCTCGTGTTCGGTACCCCTCGTGTTTGATGGAAAGCTATAGGCCTATAGCTATATTTAGATATTTTGTGATAATAATTTTATAAACGATCCACCCTGTGATTTTTTTCCAACAACATACATTTGTACATTTTTTATAGTATATAATTTTTTATTATACAATACAATATTGAACTGATTTTCGTTAACACTTCATTTTTCGATCATTGAATATTGATTTTTTTTTCTTCGGATGTTGAACATTTTATTTCCGGATTTGCACCCCCTGTTAGTGTTAGTATATTTTTATTGCTTTAATTAAAAAAAAAATAACACCAAGAACATCGATAATTTCAGTCTTCTTATTCAGGAAAAAACCTACAGCAAAATAAAGGTATACTGTCAACAAAATCGTCATTTTTATCGTGATTTTTTTTAGGGATTCCAGATTTTTCAACTTCATCCTTGTATAGGTCGATGTGGACGATAGGTCGAAGCCAGCGTGTTGAGGAAAAAATATATCGACCTATAGTCCATAAAATACGGTATTTATTGGAAAAATACAATGGAAATTCTATTCCACCAAAAGTTATTTTTAGTTGACAGAACAGTAAAGAAAATATTTTTATTTTGACTTTTTACTTGTCCTTTGGACATGCTTTTTTACATTAATACATTTCTGTACTTGTCTGAATCCAGTTTGGACCAGTAGTGACAAGTCTGACAAGACTATGTAGAGTCCTGTGTCCAACTGTTATTATGTACACTGCCAATTGTCTAAATGCTTACACTCTTTATTTCTTCAGTATTAGTCATTAAACTACCCATACACTACATTGTGTGGTACTGGTGGACAAAAGTTGGAAGTTATAATAACTTGTAATATATTAAAAATAACAACTAAATACATGATATCAAGTATTTCCCATTTTCTTTCTACATATTCATACAAAACATGTTTTTTACCATTCTGACAATTTCTGGATAGCAGGGTTCTGTAAGTACTCCTCTTGTCGCTGTTATATAGTCAACTAGTTCATTTAGACATGCTCGTTTTACTTCTTTACTTTTTAAATCTGATACTGGGTCCATAAAGTCGAACACAACACAACATTGTTGAAGCTTTCTGATGAACAAGTCTGACTGTTCTCCATGTGGTGTATCTATAAAATCAAAACAAAAATATTGTTTGTTTTGCAAAATGATCTACATCATAACATGCACAATTTTTTTTCAATTGAGACTGCTAGAGACATACAATGTACATGTATAGAGTCTTAACGCTGGGAGAGGAGTAAGATGGCAAATCCTGAGACACCCGAGGGTAACAATTTACAATCTTGCACCTTTCTCAGTGTTTGATTCTTTTTCTTATCCCTTTTTACTGTGTCAAAGTTTGTTTACTTTTTGTATATATACTCTTAAATACAAAATTACCTCCCTTTGACATAATTCTAAGAATAGTTCCGGAAAATATGAAATGTGGGTCAATAAATTTTTATAGGTATTTATCACTGTTGGAGTAGCAGCTAAGGATACGGTCTATATATTTTATAATGAAATACATGTCTTCTTCCAAGTACGGGACTAGACTCTAAGGATAGAGTATATAGCACGTTTAAAATACTGCAAAGACATGCATGTATATTGATAAATTGACAATCTACTTCAGCAATGGAACACAATTTTGCGGGAAAACACTTGTGTAGCTTGTCTTACCCAAGAGCCTGGCTAAGATAGAAAAATCGTTTTAACCTAAATTAACGAACTACTTTATCCAAGGGGTGAGAAGACTTGACCCATGTATTATGACATGTATGAGGACTCCAATACTACAATAGGACATTTTCAACAATGCGTATCCATCTATTAATTTATCCTTTCAAATACATATAATTTCTTAATATTCTTATTAATAATTATATATTTTAGAGCATACAAAAATAAAATTATCGAAAACTACAAAAAAAATTAATTAAAAGATGTCAAGTTTATATTCAATATGACGAATTATGGGTAAGAGTTGCAATCATTCGAAAATCGTCTGGATAAATATTGGAACAACCTTGACTTGAGATGAAGTACAACTTCAAAATAGACACCGGAACAGGAACCGATTTAAGTAAAGAAGAACTACTAGAACTGAATACAGTGGCCTAGGTCAGCGTTCAGAAAAGGAAACTGTGAGTAAGAGTTCCTTATGTCACCTCCACCCAAACATCTATAGTATGGAATTTGTATATTTAATAATACATGTAAGTATATGATTTTGATCATAGAGGGTTAGGGCTAGGGTTAGCATTCGGGTAATTATACTATTTTTGGGTGGGGGTGCCATAAGGAGCTCTTTCACAGAAAAAAGAAACCTGGGAATTTCATTTAAAATGTACATGTAGTATTATATTTGCTATGGGTTTTCAAAATGGGGGAATAGTGTTCTAAAAGTTCTAATTTAACAGTAGTATAAACAAAATCAAATGTTCACAAGATTTTGATGAGGAATACAGGATAAAAATCCATATAAATAAATTCTTCATGACAATAATAATATGAATATTTTGTGAAAAGGACAAAAAATCATTCATCAGCTTATTATTATACAGGGGAGATAATCAAGATATGACATATGTAAATTGCATGCTGTCAAAGTCATTACAAATATCTAATCAACAAAAGAGAAAATTCACGATGTCTAGATGAAGGTGACAATTTATAGAAGTGTATATCTATCAAACTTCTTTAAAACAACACATATATTCCATTTCAGGCATTTGCCCAAAAAAGGTCAATGGTGAACACAGGGTATATTCAATCAAATTCTAATAAAAATAACATCAAATTGGGACTTATTATTTGACAAATAATTTAAGAATATTATAGATTAATTATAAGAAATTGGTTAGATGCCATATTTCTTACCTTTCAGGTGTGGTAAAGCCTGCAATTCGGGGGCATTTTTTGTTCGGTAATGAGATGAACCCTGTGAACGTTTTTGTTTTTTCGATTTTATTGAGGCTTTACTTGTAAAAGGATCGATGCGAT
The DNA here is from genome assembly GCA_002080005.1 of Gigantidas platifrons. Lineage (NCBI taxonomy): Eukaryota > Metazoa > Mollusca > Bivalvia > Mytilida > Modiolidae > Gigantidas > Gigantidas platifrons. The sequence goes on from MJUT01008329.1 coordinate 147,761, forward strand.
CCACCACAGCTCTTGAAGACATGGTTCTATGACCTTAAGTTATTCAAAAGAATGTATTAAAACATAAACGGAAACGGATTACAAGAATATATTTGGTCAGAACATCATGGCTTCTTTCGAATGCATATCTTTACAAAATCCGTGGTAACACAGAATTTCAATATCATATAGTTTTTATCTCCTGGTTTAAGTCTTCAGTTATTGAATATGCCTGCATAAACATAAACATTGAAATATCCATCCATTAATAAACTAAAGGTCATGAAAACAAATGAAATATCGGGTAATAAATAGGTTGCTAGTTCAGTTGTGCAGGTTTACTCAAGTATCGTCATGTGATATGCTAAACGGGACATTACGAGAATAACCTGCAAGGTGGGAATATTCAAACAGAATAAAATGAATGATTTATTTAAACACAATCACATAGTCATAGATGATTAAACGAAGAGTGAGTAATATAATTAATGAATAAAAAGAACTGGCTCATTGATGCTAGTTCCACTTTCTACTGACTTTGTGCTTCCAGATCTAAATATTCGCAAAGTTATAAAAACACAGAATATGATTCTTAAGAATATACTTGGTGTTCACAGCAAGTCTTCAAACACAGCCGTCAAATGTGAACTTGGAATAGTTTCTCTCAGTATCAAATGTTACGGTTTAATGTACGGGTATTATTCATGATTGAATCAGATTGATGAGCAGTTGGGTGGTCACCGGCGGCCTCGATCCTTGCTTAAAGCTGCATATGAAGTTGACAAACAATTAACTTTTAAAGAAAACTCCTGGACAAATAATGTTATTCAATATTCTAAAGCCATGATAATATCTTCCCTTGAAATATCCAAGGATTTATCTTACTATATAAATCCTTGAAATACCAAAGGAATTATAAATAAAAACATGGGGAGTTTTATAAATCCAAAATTACTGATTTCTAACTTTCTAAGGGAACGACCATTTAACTTGAAGGGGGGTTATGGTTTTTTCCTAAAAAAATATTCTGATTCCCGGTGTTGCTGAACAAAATATTCTGATGTTGGTGGAGGAAAAAAAAATAATCTGATTCAGAGTTTTTGTCATATAACCTAATGTTAAATTCTGAACCAAATTTCGCGCTTTGCGCGACAAAAAAAAATAATATTTTAACTCGTGTTGTCCGAAATTTTTTTTTATGAACGAAAAAAAAAAACCATAACCCCCCTGCAAGTTAAATGGTCGGTTCCTGAGATCAGAGAAGAGTCATCGGGAGAACTTCTTTTCTATAGTAAAATTTACAAAAAGTTTGAACAACAAGAATATTTAAATTTTAATATTCAAAAAGAACCCCGGAAACAATTAACAAAACTGAGAATAAGTGCTCATCCATTGGCAATTGAAACTGGAAGATATTCCGGCTAACACAAATCAATCAATCAATCAATCAACCACATAATGAAAGATTTTGCAAATTCTGTACAGGATCAAGTTGAGGACGAATCTCACTTCTTATTAAAATGTCCGAAATACAATCTACTAACACAAAAATATGGAATCGATAACGAAAACAATGAGGATTCCTTATCTTTCATCATCATCAAGAAATTTAAAAACAATTTGTTTATTCCTTAAGGAAGCTTTTGAGGAGCGGGATCACCCGGCTGCTCTTAATGTTCCATGAACCTGTTTTATATCACAAACTCTATATTAAGAATGCATTTGATTTATTTCAACATGTTTTTGTATTGGATCAAGCCTCTATTGTGCTCTTTCCAAATAAAATATTGAATTGAATACTGTTTTTTTCTGTCTTCCTACTTAACACGCTATAATTAACGGTAGTTCTACTACCAATATTCTTTTTATCTAACATCTGTTTGTTATTTTATTTTGCATAGACCTGCATGTCATGCCGAACAAGCATAACCAAAATGTCACTGGATTAATCATGATGTACACACATTTTTCTTTAATTCTCGGACAGACATTTACCTGGTCAGCACAGAAACATCAATCAGTTAACTTTACGTATATAACATTATTTTTTACAATCTTCCCAGACTAAAATTTATCAATGTTAAGACCTAAATATTCAGTGGACATTATGTTGACATGGAATAATATGATTATTGCAAGTTATCGACTTTTGACAGTTCGCGTTACAAGACAAACAGAATGCAATCCGTCTTACCCAAATGTAAGGATAATTTGTTATCGGTTAGCCATTGACTACAAGACTGAATTTCCTGTCCAAAGTTTTTACTGATATTAAATCGGGTTCATATTAAAGAATAATATATTGTGTTATCGTTCGCGTAAAGTAGTAATTTACAGTTCGAACTAATGCATTTATAAACAAAACAAACAAATGAGTTCAAGAATACCATCAATAATTGTCCTGACTTTTTGTTTTCTGTCATTCAAATAAGATTCAAACCATTTGATTAATTCCCATGTATTGCAATTTATTACATAATATGCGGTGGTCAACTGTATCAAACGCTTTCTGCAAGTCCAGCATTATCATTCCAGTATAGAGTACATTTTCGAATGTCTTGTCGGGGTATAGAATAAGAATGTCAATACTTAATTCCTTTATCAAGGAGTCTATGATATGTGATATATATATATATATGCACAAAAACGATATTGTTAGGCGCAATTGTCTGCAAGGATAACAACATATTTTTCATGGAGTTAAGACAGTTGTTTAGCAACATTTTGGGTCTTTAAAGAGACATTAGCTACGATTTTGACCAAAAACATTATATGTTTTAAATAGCTTTAAAATGATGAAATAAATGAATAATGACATACAGGCTTAATACCAGAACTATTCTTTCACTTGCAGATTTATGGATTAGTGGAATAGTGAAGCACAGGAAGTTGGCTCAATAAAAACTGTGACTTTCGAAATCAGATTTGATAGATCTGTGAAACCCAGGTCATGTAACGACAGACATTAATTGTAATAAAAAACAAAAAGCGGAAGTCGAGACCAAATGATGAAGATTTACTATAGAGGCGAACATACGCAAAATCCTAGTCTCAGGAATGATGGAAAAGGGGAAGCATTCTTTGCTAAGTTCGTCAGGGATGCGGAGGTGTGCAAATGGAACCCCCACGAGTGCAAGAATCACTATGTTGCTACATCATAGAGGACAAAGCCAGCTAATAGTATTTACCGATCTCTGAGCGAAACAGAGGAGTGGGATAAAGGTGGCTAATCCAGAATATGGAGAGTTGGATAGAGACGAACTTTTTGGTCTTTTGCGTGCAGGACGCGATACACTCTCCGAACACGTAACTTACTATGGTCCACTGCGAGGTTTCCCGTATTATATAACCTGACACCACACCCATCCACCTGTTCGCCACCTGAGCAATTCTGTAGGTTTGAGTTCTGAGAATCCTCACCAGTGCCCAGTGCAGTCTTCGAATCGTGGTGCAGGGAACCGATATCCTATTTTTACTTACAGTATACAAATGTATATAAAATTGATATTATTCATGGGCACTGTTATATTACAATAACTATGCCGATGGATATACTGAAAAAGAACCGACTTGGTCGTCATACAAAATTTTTTCGAAAGATATGTTTGTTCACTATCCAAAAACGCTGCCATTGTATCTAATGCGATAAATGATAGATGTTTGTTAGCTTTACCTCCTGCTAGCGAAGCGTTGATATACACCAGGGGCGGATTCAATGGGGGGGACGCACCCGGCGCGCCCCCCCTAAAATTGAAAAAAATAAGATTTTTTGGCGTAAAATCGTGATTTTTCACACAAAATACCCCAAAAATGTTCGCGCCTCGCTCCGCTCGCCACCATTATTTTAAATGCGCCCCCTAACTTGAAATCCTGGATCCGCCCCTGTACACGTATATACATTTGTATACTTAGTGTCCAGGAGTAACGTTTGTCCGTCCGTCCATCCTCACCTTCAATCCTTCACCCTCTGAAACCTGAGATCGCATCCAATTAAAAATCCGTCATTTTACTTTTTGACAGGAATAATATAACAAACAACCATTGCACTTTGTTATTTCTGTTGTATGATTGTATAAGACGTCCACAACTTCTCTGGCAACCAGGTGAATGGATTTCAATTAAACGTTCAGAATTTCTATATAAAGTAACTAATGACATTTGCCCCTCCTATTTTATTATTTTATTCAATTGATATCGATTGATGGACTTTGCTATTTCTGTTATAGTTGAGAGAATATGCATCTTCACGCAATCATCGTCCGTCCGCAACTCCTCTGAAGCAAGTGAATGGACCTCAATGAAACTTTCGGGATTCTCTTTAGTGTTCGAATGATTTCTGCGGTTTCCCATGTATACGACGATGAACTTGACACTTTCACACGCTACGGCAAGACGCCAAAAATGTCAACGGTAGCTCTGTAGAATACTACCTTGTATTATATGTCTTGCTCCGCTTGTTTTATATCATTTTCCACTTGTAAACACTTCCCGTCCCTTTCCTCATTAGGGCTTTGGTGGCTCAATGAGTTAGGTAGTTCGATTACCTAACAACTCATACAAGCCTATCACCAATACGGGGTGGGTTCGCGCCAAGCTTTGTAAATTACAAAAAGGGTGCACTCGACTCACAGTCGCACGTGATAAAGTTTACCAGTTTCTTGCCCATGGTCGGTGGTTCTTTCCGGGTACTCCGGCTTCTTTCACCACTAAAACTGGTCACCATGATATATCTGAAATATTGCTGAAAGTGGAGTTAAGCACAATAAATCAACCTTTCCTCATTCATGACTTATCACCGGGTTTGTAACTAAATTAACACCAGTGTCACTAGTGGAACCGGAACTGCCTACCCTTCCGGAGCACCTGAGTTCACCCCCGGTTTTTAGTGAGGTTCGTTTACTCGATCTTTAGTTTTGTAGATCGTTGTTTGTCCTTTTGTCCATTTTATTTTGCCCATTGTGTTATTTGTCCTGCGATTTGCGGATTCTGATTATCCCTTTGGTAACTTCAAACTCTTCTTATTAAAGTTCAGAAAGCCACTAAAACGAGAATTTAGCGAAAACATATTCTACAATAATATCGATGATATAGTAGTATAATTATGACATTGAACGTATAAATACCGTTATCTACATAGATTAACTGTATTGTTGGTCACCGGTTGACATGAAGAAGCCAATCACCGACTGTGTGGTGACCTATTGGAATAAGGTCAACAATATATGTAAATACTTAGGATTAATAATACTACAAGCAAAATCAATCGACGATAATAGTACAAAATCAATCGACAATCATGAATGATGGGAAGTGTGTTTTTGTGAAATAAAAGAAGAATCATATTATATTGACAGACAAAGTTTATAGACACACACCTATTGGACAGAACACAGACACTAGACACTGTGTCAATATTAATTCCACCAGATTAATGGAAGAAAACGGTGTCAATGATACATGTCATTATTTTCTCCCCATTGACGTATGGGATTGATATTGACTCGGATTCTAGTAATCTAGTGCATGTGGACAACAATAACTTGACACCCAAATTACGACCGATAATAAACCACATAAAACTTACAGTAATTACATTTTTGTATGGCTGTAATATTATATTGTGAACTGTTTTTGAGAATAGTAAAAAATAAACGCAGGTGAGCATGGTGAGGGTGGCGGGGGAAAAAACCGGTGATATCGATATAAATAAGATAAGTAATAACAGATTTAGAAGTATACGAAGATATACAAAACTAGAAAAACAACAAAGTCCCGGGTACAGACAAGATATTAAGTGAATATTTCAAACATTCTCCTCCGTTTTTAGCTAAAGTTTATAGTAAATTATTCACCATTGTTCTGGATACGGGTATGGTATAATTCCTGAAAACTGGACTAGTGGTGTCATAAAACCAATTTTTAAAAACAAGGGGTGTCCTACCGATCCTGATATCTTTCGTGCTATTACCGTTATTAGTTTTCTTGAAAAATTGTTTACTTCCATTTGAAATATTTCCTAATGGACTTGACATAATTTATGAAAACCAGGCCAACTACCGTAAAAGATACTCAACCCAATTTGTTTTACATGTACTTAGGGAACTATACTTTTCGTTTGGAAAAAATATTGTGTACATTCTACATCTACATCTACATCTACATCTACATCATACAATGCTCCGTCAATTGTGACGACTATGCATCGACGTGAACAGACCATATATTTACAAAATTTTAATCAATACAAAACAAAAAAAGAAGAAAAAAGTATTAAACGTATTTATGTATGAGGGAAGAAGCTGAATTGGAAGTAGTCAGTGGATGTGCTGAAGGGTTTGTATCGAATACTATGACTGTGTCGTGTGAGTGATGTCTGAGAAGCGATATAGAAGTCTGGATTGATGGCAACCACATTGTGTGTATATTTGTATAGCATAGTGACTTTGGCAATGCGTCTGCGTGTTTCTAGGGATTTCATTCTAGATGGTTCAGCATAGATGCCACGCTGCTAGTGTTGTGGAATCTACCTGTTCTAAATCGCTTTTCTTTTTTTAGTGTGTGGTGACCAGATGGCTGAGCAGTATTCCATATCTAACTAGGGATTTATATGCCATGCTCTTAGTATGCTCATTCTTTATTTGGAGGTTTCTTCTAAAAAATCCTAATATTTTTTGTGCTTTTGATGTTATATTGTTAATGTGTGTATTCCACGTCATGTTGGTGGAGATGGTGATTCCAATGTGTTCTGCTGTATCTACGGATTCAAGAGTGTGTTCTTTTAAGATGTAGTTGTATTTGAGAGGTGTTTTAGATCGTGTGACAGACATAGAGTTATATTTGGAAGGGTAGAATTGCATGCCCCATTGTGCTAGCTTATCCAAGTCATTCTGCAGTGTTTCACAGTCGGAGAAGTGCCTGATTTGTCTAGAGAATACAGTCATCAGCAAATAGACGAGTTTGTGATGATACAGTTACTTTCATGAGAAAGAGAAGGTGCCCAGGACAGACCCATAGGGTACCCCGCTGACAATTGAAAGTTTGCTGGATGGCTCCCCATCATGAGCAACCTGCTGCATTCTGTTGTTTAAGAAGGATCTTATCCATTTTAAGGTGGTATTTCGTATGCCGTAATTATCAAGTTTGCATAGTAGTTTCTTATGGGGCACTTTATCAAAGGCTTTAGAGAAGTCAAGAATTATTAAGTCATTTTGTATGCCAGAGTGGAGATGGTTGGTTATCTCGTGTGTAAGGGGGATTAATTGGATATCGCAGCTTCTCTTGGATCTGAAGCCATGTTGGCAGCACTAAGATGTCATGAACTTCAAGATGTTCACCATGTTGGGCATAACTATATGTTCTAATACCTTGCAGCAGATGCAAGTCAAAGATACGGGCCTATAGTTGCTTGCAAGGTATTTCTCGCCCTTCTTGAAGACAGGGATGACATTGGCCAATCAAATGGGACTTCGCCTCTAGATAGAGTGTTATAGAAAGAGGCTATATGGGGAACAATTTCATATTCCTTTAATATACGTGCAGGTATTTCATCTGGCCCATTTGCTTTTGATGGATCCAGATTTTTCAAGACCCTCTGTTTTGATGTTTTCGTGTGACATGTTAGGGTAGTTGTCAGAAGGAGTTGGGATTTTCTCTCCTATGTCATCAACAGTGAACACAGGGTGGTATTGTTCATTTAAGATTTCTGCCTTTTTGTTTTGTGTCGTCAATCAGAATGCCATAATTTCTGAGGGGTGAAACTCCAGTTTTGTGTTTTTAATGAAATTCCATAATTTGTTCTGTTTTTGTGTTACGTCCATATTTTTATCGTAGCAAATAATGTTCTCCATGTATGTCCAGTAAGTTTTTCTCGTTTCTATTTGGGTTGTCTCTTTAATGTTCAATATATGTATACTAGAAATCAGTATAAAGGCTGTCAGTCGGATTTATCCCTTGTCCTACATGTGTGCGTCAGGCTGAAAAGTTGCATCCTTTTCTCTTTTCGATCTTTTAAATGATCTTGTTTGAAGACTATTTTTGTCAATAAGGGGGGATACCATTAGAAAATATAAGGGATAAATTTAAGAATGACTTACAGGTGTAGTATAGATTGCTTGTTATATTATATGCAGACTATACTGCTATTTTGTCTGAGAGTAAAGATGGATTACAAAAGGCCTTAGATATATTTGAGTCATAGTGTGAGATTTGGAAATTACAAGTCAATGTTATGAAAGCTAAAGTTATGATTTTCTGTTAATAACAAAGTTTCGACATAATTTGGAGTTTACATTACATTTACATTGCATCTTGAGATTGTTAAAATGTATTCATACCTCGCTGTTATATTTAAATATAATGGAACATTCTCTAGAAACAAAGAGATCAAAATTGTAGAACAAGCAGAAAAGACACTGTATTTTGTGTATAAACTTGTAAAAAAGGAAACTTTACCTGTATATATCCAATTATTACTTTTTGATTCCATGATTTAACCAATTTTAATTTATGGTTCTGAAGTATGGGGATATGAAAATTTGAAATTTATTGAACCAATTCATCTGAAATTTTGTAAAAGAGTACTCCAAGTTAGAAAGACCACTCCTAGTTTTATGATTCTGGGAGAATTTGCAAGAGAAAACTTTTTGAACATGACTCAAACTTAACAGCATTTTATACAAATGAATGTCTTTGTATGAAAAAAAACCAAAACAATCAGCACACCTTCAAATGGACTAAATATGTAGAATCTATATTTAATGAAGTTATACTGGGATACATTTTTCAAAAGCAGGTTGGGCAAGAATAGGTTAAGCACATTTCAAGGGATCAGCTTATACAAAAATGGCAAAGTGACATAATAAAAAAAAACAAGTAGATATCAAATTTAGTGGGCACAACACGTTACTTCATCAGGTACGTTTCTGAAATAACCTTCCTTCATCATGTACGTTACTGGAATAACCTTCCTTCATCAGGTACGTTTCTGGAATAACCTTCCTTCAGCAGGTACGTTTCTGGAATAACCTTCCTTCATCAGGTAAGTTTCTGGAATAACCTTCCTTCATCAGGTACGTTTCTTGAATAACCTTCCTTCATCAGGTACGTTTCTGGAATAACCTTCCTTCATCAGGTACGTTACTGGAATAACCTTCCTTCATCAGGTACGTTTCTGGAATAACCTTCCTTCATCAGGTACGTTTCTGGAATAACCTTCCTTCATCAGGTACGTTTCTGGAATAACC
>MJUT01008329.1:171289-194164 GCA_002080005.1 Gigantidas platifrons
GGTCCAATGTTAATCTATGTCCTGCGGTGGTGGCCATCTTGGATTTCCGATCGGCATAAAAAACAGAATCTTGGTAAAGGACATTCCAATGATCAATCATTTACAGTTTGGGTTCAGTCAGGTCATTAGTTTCAGAGAAGAAGATCTTTGAAATTTCAGCCAATCAGAGCATAGTATTGGCCCTGGCAGCCATGTTGAATATCCCACTGGAACGAAAACCAGAAACTTTTTAGAGGACCATCCAAGGAACATTCCTGCTAAGTTTGGTTCCAATTGGCCAAGTGGTTTCGGAGAAGAAGCTTGAAATGTGAAAAGTTTACAGACGACGGACGCCAAGTGATGACAATATTTCACATGGACCTTCGGTCCAGGTGAACTAATAAGAAACTAGAGATGTCTGACCTCTACAAAGTTTAAACTTATTAAACATTTTCGACACTGACAGTTTTGGTGAGAGCTAGCTGTGCACAGCTTGATTATTGAAATGAAATGTGAATTTTCATACAGTTTTATGTATATAATACCAATTACTGACATAATCTTTTATTATTTTTGCTATCAAAGAATAGTAATAAACTAGACTGAAGCATGCCACAGCACAATACTTAGACATTGAATATTGCAAAAGTACAAGCAGTGATTGGTTACTGGTACATTTGCTGTCTGTAAGATACCAAATGTTGCACAAGTACAAGAGTGATTTGTTACTTTAACATTTGCTGTGTTTGTAAGATACAGAATGTTGCACAATGTCTGTAAGACTCATATGATGCCCCTGTGGGTTTGTGGACATGAATTTACATATGTATTTCAAAATTAAAAGTCTAAGTACAACCCGTAACTATGTGAGAAATTGAAGAAGATTTTAATCCTGATAATATGCTCACCATTATATCAATGGACCTGTGCACATGTAAAAATTTAACAAAAATGGACTAAGTTCAACAACCTGTAATATTGTGAAAAATTTAAGAAAATGAAAATCCTGATAATATGCATATCTTTGGTATTATGTTCAAAATCCTGTAAAAAAACGGTTCTAGTTTGAAAACTCTAAGAGGAATTAAGCGAACAATACATGTATTCTTTATGTTGACTGACAGACAAGGGTGTGGTATAAAAAGACAGATAAACTTTAGAAAAGATAAATACAATAGTTTCTAAAAACAATAAAATGACTGCTAAAATCAAGCCATGTGATAATTAGTCAAAGTGCCATATACCTTTTATTTGATTTGTTTCATTCATAATAAAAATACAAAAACATTTTGTATGTAGTTATAATACAATTATAAGTATTTGCCTAATTCTTAATAACAAATAGTAATTAATTGTCACATACACATTATGTAAGGGTTAATAATATGATGAGTTCAATAATACTTGAGTTAATAACGGTGCACTGTTATAGCAGAATAAATTCAACTTGAACAACAGGTATATTTAACATATGACCTGAATTCTTAATACAAAATACTTAACACATTTAAGAAATATTAGATACGTGTACTGTAACTACTCGATGTAACCATTTTAATTTCTTTCATTTGCAGGTAAACAGTGACCATTACTCCAGTGATTACAGTCGATGACAGTGTTAATTACAGGTGTAAATTGCACAAATGAAACAGGGCACATCAAATATCTGTATTTTTTCACTTGGTTATAAATAAAGGGAAATTTTTGGTGAAAATACACTATAATACTAATATTTAAGTCTTAGAAACTTGTAAAAGTTTGATTAAAAAAAACACTCACTGGGATTTAAACAACCTTATATACTCTCTAATACATCTTGTACACTTTCTATGACAACCTTATAAACTCCATGACAACCTTATAAACTCCATGACAACCTTGCATGTAAATGTTTTAAAAGATCAAGCAAACACAACCAGTTAACATGTATTGCAAGGGAGATCAGTCATACACAACCATACAAAAAGGAAAAGTACAGAGTATTAGTTTATATTGCATCAGGATCAGATCCTTCATCTAAGTTTTCCTCTGAAATCACAACAGGATCACATGGTTAACAAATAAATCACATGACTCATTAAAAGCTTTTCATCATGTGATTACTGATTTAAATTAAAACATTCATCAGATGTTATGCTACCTCTAAAAATACTAAATATACCAGATGATCATTGGATGCTTTATTACACATGTCTATTGATCATCTAACATAATATGTCTAAGGTAGCACAGTCTAAATAAAGGGCTAAATGAGGCATGATACAACCCCAACAAGTCAACAAGGGCTTTCTCCTGCACCAGTTTTGTTGCAATCAAGTTTAACTCGTAAATCATAACTGATAGAGGAAATCTGCTAAAGTTTGGAATTCCCACTTTTTGACCAATTTCATGACAAAATAGTAATAGTTAATATTACAATACTATGCATTTTTCTGAAGGGATTTCTTTTAAGGAATTTTGTTTTTAAATTTATCAACCCAAATGTACAATCTGAATACATAAAGCGGCCAACACCCTTCTCGGCACCCTGGTACTTTTTGATTAAATATGGGTAAAGCTATCATCTCCCAAATTAATACCAATCTTTATTCTGTGCCAAGGATCATAGTATTAAAATTTCAGAATGTTCGGTCAAAAGAAACCAATGTGTCTACAAACAGATAATAATGATGACAACATAACATAATATTACCACAATTCTTTGTTGTATAAAAATTGACAGATAGAAAACTCATTGTCATAGACTGAACTGCTTACATACAGTGAAAGAGCATGAAATTGGATAACATAGTTCCTTGTTACCAGAAGAGTAAACTTTTTGGCCTTCATTGTTCATTGTATTTCCTAGTCATTCAATCAAATATTGTACATTATAAGAGTTATTCTATAAAACTGTTGACAAAACAAACTAATAAATCCTGGAAATATCAACAATTATGACTTGACAGAAGTCAAATAATTCATAATGTTATTAAATATTCAGATAGTATAGACAAATATTTTGATTTTCAGCATGATGGTTAAATTAATAGACACAATATACAAAGATGCTAAGATAAAAGCAATCCTCAATAAACTTGTATAACATCAAATGTACATAATGCTTTAAATTTTGGAATTTAACCTACTTAATCTGAACATTTATCTATATTTTAAAAAAAAAGAAGGAAAAATATGTCCATAGGACACAGATGCTCCAGCTTCCAGCCACATGTACTCGTGGATAGGATAGCCCCCCTTTATTCAAAACTACAAAAAAATTGTATTTTATCCTTCAGCTACTATTTTCAGCTTGATTATACATTTATCTGATATATATCATCACAAAATGATCCTTTTATACCAAGCAGGCCTTTAAAAATTAATTATATTGTAACATTAATATTTGAATACATTATTGCATGTTTATTAATATTAATTGTATTGTTTATTAATATCAATGTATATTTAATAACATTATCAAATTGTGTCTATTAATTAAAGTCATAGAGGCACTAGTCCTCTAAAAGGGATCAACCCTGCGGGAACCCCGGGGTATAGAAATGGGACTGAGAGCTTCTTTGGCTTGAAGGGGCGTCCGTCGGTTGTGCGGGATGTATAAATTGACAACCAACCCGTCCTTTGGATGAGACGTAAATAAAACCGAGGTCCCGTGTTGAGAGATTGCCACCCTCTTCGCACGTTAAAGAACCCAGTGTAACAGCTCATTATGAGCATTATGCTCATGATGAGTGGTCCATAGGAGACCTGTTGCACTGTCAAAATTCTCCGTCCCTACCCATCACATTTCCTTGTTTCGAGTCCCTTGGCATTTAAATTATTCTCGTCCTGAATATAGCTGAAAAATTGTTAAACATCAATCGATCGATCCTTTAAAAAAACGACTTCAATTTATATATCGATACGGATATCTAAATTGAAGATGTTTTTTTTTTAAAAAGGGGCGAGTTGCATTAAAAAGTTGGCCCCAAGATATTTCTGATGGGACAGGATTCACTGTATAAATTATTATTCATCTTTACAAGGAGATTAATGTCATTATCCTAGGTTGAGAAAATGTTGACAGTCCTCGGTCAAATACTTAAAACAATCTTTTAAAGTTCAAGGCTGGTTCCTCCTTGAAATGATTAGTAATAAAATGATATTTTGACATACAATAGAGTTCAGAATAAAATAACAAAATACTCCACATTATCAAAACCATGATTTTCACATATAAGAAACATATTGTTATCAAGTAAGAAAAAAGAAAAAGATTATTTTATGTGTTCATAAAAAGACAGTGAACAACTAAAAAAAAATACATCACAACTTTCTAGCACTTAAAGAGGTAGAGTTTAACATCAAATATACAATAATGTATTCAAATATTCATTTTATTTTCTCATCAATTTTACAGATCATCTCTAAAGTTCTCATATACAATTTTTAATTTGTCATTTTGTTCTTGATCAATGTTCTGGTACTCTGATTTATAAACACTCAAATTATAATCATTATATCTAATTTTTACCATCATCAAAACAAATTGGTTACCACATTATAATTTCTATATAATTTTTATTTTAGTGTACATTTTGTTCACATAATATAATTGTTGCCAATTTACTTTAATAAATTTGGGGAAGAAGAAAATAACCTGAGTAAAAATATTGATGAGAAAATAAAATTAATATTTGAAGGAAAAAACAACCAACATCACATACATAAGAACAGTAAGAAGTAAATGTGTATGATTGGTCATGTAATCTATGTTACATACATAAGAACAGTAAGAAGTAAATGTGTATGATTGGTCATGTAATCTATGTTACATACATAAGAACAGTAAGAAGTAAATGTGTATGATTGGTCATGTAATCTATGTTAACACAGTATCCTATAGTCATTGGTGGAATCTTCAATTAGTTGAAGGCAGCCACTTATACAGTAGAAATAGAACAAATAAACATGTATGATTGGTCATCTATATTAAGTCTATAACATTTGATATTAACATATATTTCTTGTAGAACTACAAAGACCTGCATCACTCATCTGGTAACAACGGTGTTCAAACTTTTCTTCATATGATCTAAGCATATATTAATAAGAAATCTCCAGTATTTGAACCCTGAGATTCCTCCACTGTTATACAGAGCTGAACATATATATCACAATGTTACTTCATGTCAATTACAATTTATTTTTCTTATTGTTGGCAGGGCCCGGGTGGCTCAATGAGTTAGGTAGTTGGATTACCTAACAACTCACACCAATACGGCGTGGGTTTGCGCCCAGCTTTGTAAATTACAAAAAGAGTGCACTCGACTCACAGTCGCAAGTGATAAAGTTTACCAGTTGCTTGCCCATGGTTGGTGGTTCTCTCCGGGTACTCCGGCTTCTTCCAACACTAAAACTGGTCGCCATGATATATACATGTACATGAAATATTGCTAAAAGTGGCGTTAAAACACCAAAAATCAAATCAAATCATCTTATTGTTGGCTCATGTTAAACTTTGGACCTACTGTACATAGTTATGACCAAATTTTAATCTACACATTAAATAATGCCTCATTCCTAATAAATTCAGTAATTCATTGTACTGGTTCCTAATAGGGGGAAAAATCCCTATTTCAGTCTATTAAATTTGGAACTGCCTAAAACATGGACCAGATATTTCTGATGACTTCATTTATCTAATATTGAACCAATGTAGTCTACTTCAAATATTATAAAATTATATTGTTGTTTCTTTAAATGATTTTTAAACATTTACTAATTTCCCACTTTTATTTTTCTAGACCACCTATTAGTTGTAAATCAAATTTTATTTGTACAAGTCTGAGTGTACTTATCCCAAGGACCATCCCTACCATGTTTGCTCCCATTTGACTGAACTCCGCTCTAATTAAGAAGACAAAAATGTGGAAAAAAGTTAACATAAATGACAGACCAAGTGATGACAGAAGTTGATAAGTTTGGATCAGGTGACCTATAAAATGTGCTCATAATTTTATCTAACAATCAATCCTATACATTCTTCATTGTAAATAAATTTAAGGAATATTGAACATAAATATAGAACAGATTAGAGATGGAATAACTTTCTGAGATTAATTACTTTTCTAAATGCAAGAAAGTTCAATGTGAACACATGTTGTGAACAAACGTCTCGCAGACACAGGCAAGACTGGCTCTCTATGTTTTAATGATGACACGTCTCATCTGTTTAAAACTGAACGATAAACAAATGATGTCTACATTGTATTATATTATTGAGCCCTCGGTGAGGATGGTTCTCTTGGACTTGTGTTTGTGGAAGTCATTTTGTAGCGACGCCGTCTGCAAAAATAAAATAAAACATGCAGTAAGCAAAAAATTAAAAGCAAAGCTACATGTATATAAAAAGTAAAACAAATAAAAACAATATAGGTGCTTAAACATTTGCATGGAGATTTATAATTCTAATGAAGAGTCTATTTGTAAATCTCCTATGTATATGCTTTTCTTGTGACATGGCTGTCCTTTCGACACATCAACATGTAAAGGTATGCATATATTTATGGGATCAAAATGGAATTTGTCATCACCACCTACATGGCCTTATGTCTGATTTGTGTAATTTGGTACTCCTATAAGAATTAATTACTAATGTTTTTTTTTTATATTTGATATGACAATTTAACATTCAAATAAAAGAAGAATGAGTCTAAAAGACACATATTGCTGCTTCAAACTAGTATTAAACTAAAAGCTATGCCTGGTGCAGAAGACAACAGTTTTCAGTTGATCAACGGAAACTAAAAATAGAGTATTAAAACCACAAAAAATGTCACTTTCAATTAATTAAGTGGCATAACTCTAAAAGTCTTAAAGTCCAAAAACAAACTTGGTCTGACTTTTTTTGGCCCCTGATCTTGTCTATAAATTTCAAATTATTTGTTTAAGGGGAACTTAGTTATCGGAAATCAGAAGAAATAGGTATAAGTAAAAGTTACACAATAATGCTATCAATATTTGACTTGGTTGCCACCACCGGAAAGTTAACACCAATGTCTCAGCAAATTTGGTTGAGAAAACAATCCTGATTATAGATTTTAACAAGATTTCAACAAAAACTCTGTCTTTTATTCTTTTTTTATCATCTTGTTCAATATTTCTTTCTTCAAATAATGACAAATTTGTATAGCTGAGTTTAGATATAGATAATTTTGTCTATTCTGAAAATAACTTGTTCTCGCCATGAAAAATTGCTGAACAACGATCACTCACTCACTCTATTCTGTGCATGATATGTTAATAAAACAAACTGAGCCACACAAAAGACTAAATGAATAAAAAAAAAACCCACTTGTTCATTTCAAGTCTGAATATGAAAAAGTAGGTAAATGTTGATTGGCAGGCTTAGAGAAATGATACTTACAATGATACTTACTTCAACCCTGGTGAACTAAATACATTAATCATAAAACACTATTTGAACATTTTGAAAGAAAAGCCATTTATTGTATAATAATTAGTGATAATAATGAAATTCATTCAAAAAGACAATATTCTGATAGAAAATCTCCAAATTTGTTTGGGGGTTAATTTTCAAATTTCAAATTATTTTCAAAATTAATTTACATTTGGATTTTTTTATTTACTCTTTCAAATTAAAAGTCAGTGGATGAAATTTCAGAGTGAATCTATCTAATAATAGGTTGATTTAAAAAAAAATTATATTTAAAGACTAGATGTGTGAAGGACCCAATTTAGCTCATATTGTTTGGACTATTAAGTTTTGTTTACCTTGCTAATACTGCAGCATTTTTTGGGGCATGCCCAGGAGGTGGTTTTGGTATGTGATCAGCATCAGGTGGGATCGGTGATAAACTTGATAATTTATCCTTTACATCCTCCAGTTCTTTCGTTGTACGCTCCAATCGAGAGGCAGAAGCTGAGCGACGCTTACCAGATTGTGAACGTTTATGTTCTATTGGCTTATCTGCTCTACTAAGTCTTTCACTCGATGAGTCAATTCTAGGTTTTACAATTTCTTTTGATTCACTTTCAGAAAGTTTGGAATCTTTATTTACAGGTGTTTTTGATAATACAAATTTTACATGATCGTCAATGCGTTTGGTTGATAATTTTGCCGGGTCTTCCTGAATTGGAGACATGATATTTCGTAACTTGCTATCTTTAACTCCAAAATGATGTTTATTACGTTTTCTATCCTTGCCATGTGATGGTCCACCAGATCGTGATTTAGTACTTCCCGACTTATTGTCCTTAGATACTGCTTTTTCTGGAAGTAAATCATGATGTGAACTTTGTGAACTCTGTCGATCAGAATCAAGATTGTCTAAATCAATCTTTGCTCCACTATCCAATAAATTTTTCGCTGATTTAAAATCTTCTAAATCTAAATTTAAATCACCATCAATTGCATGATTAGCAGATTCAAATTCATCTAAATTTAACCTCAAATCTGCAGAAGTCTTTTTAGGTTTAATAGGACTAGGTTTAACCTTTGTTAATTTTTCGGTGGAATCAACAATTTTACTGACAGTAACTTTCCGATGTTCATTATCTTGCTGTAAGACAGGTAACTGACGTCTCTTTGGAGATGCCGTGAGACTGTTAATAATGTCAACACTAGAAGGAATATGTAACTGGACATTTTGACTAGATAAGAGATTAGACAGAGGTGACTGATATGATACGTCAGAAACATGTTCTAATTTGTCTGTGTTAGTTGTACTAAAATTCACGTGTCTTATAACAGAATCTGAATTTATAGTCTGAATATTTGATCCATTGTTTACAACACTAGCTTCTGTAACAACAGAATTACTTTTAAAACTGATAGGCATTAGAACTTTTTCTACTGATAATTTATTGTTTAAATCAGAAGTTCTTTGTTCTCCATTAGTATTGACAGGTTCATTAATATTTATTGCACTATTCAGACCAGAAGCATCACGGCATTGACTAGTTATCTCCTCCTGATTCACAGATTTCTGTTTTATTTTTCCTAAGTTGGAATTCAATTCTAATTTTTCACTGTCAAACTTAACAATAGAAAACTGACCATTAGTATCAACTAACGGTTTTAAGTCCTCTTTTTTGTCAGCCAATCTATTTCCTTCACTTTCAGACCGCTTCATTTTCAAAGTTGATTTTTCATCACGTCGTGTAACTTTTTTGGATGGAGAGTTATCTTTCTTTGATTGAGGAGTTGGTGGTTTACTGATATAAGGACCTACTTTAAACTGACCTAGAGATGGTAGTAAACCTTCTTTGAACATAAGTGGAGAAGACCTACCAGGCTGTTTTAATAGGGACATCAAATTATTTTTGTCTTTAGTAGGAGTACCTCCTTTGTTGGGACTAGATTTTAATAAATGTCTGTCACCTATATTACCCAATGAAGCACTTGTTTTCATAAGAGAATCTTTACGTTTATCTTGACTATCACTTTCATTCAAATCATCATCTAAAAAATTTAGAGATCCTCGCAGAAAATCACTGTCATCTTGTAGCACTAATGAATTACGTAAAGCATTGTCTGGTCGCCATTCTTCATCGTCTGCTAAAGTGTTCATTTTGTGTTTGGAAGATACTTTTTTGGCTTTAGCTTCACTTTCATCATTTGAACTATCACCAGAACTAGAACCAAAAGCAGATTGCCATTGACTGGCCACAGTATAGGGTGCTGCTCGAGTGGCATTTTCATCCACAATTTCATCGTGAGTTTTATCTTCTGTTTCCATGACAGCAAATGTTATCGCAGCTTTACTCATCACATTATCTATCACAGAGTCCCTCCTTTTTCCTACAGTATCATCCTTAGGTTTGTCATTCTCTTCTCCTTCATTTTCTGATGCTATGGTAACCTTCTTAGATGGTGTTTTTTGTATATTTTTCTGTATTTCATTTTCTGCCTCTATTTTTTGTTCCTCTGGTTTCACTTCCTGTTTCAATATTTTATTAAGTTGTTCAGCAAGAATGTTTATATTACTTTCAGGTTTAGCTATATTTTCTACGGTTTCTTCTTTGACTAATTCCTCCATCTGATGTTTCTCTTCATTTTCCAGCATGCCTCTATGTTCGTTTAATCTATTGTCATTGTTTTCAAATAAGCCATGTTCTTCTCGTATTTTATTATCTAAATTTTTATTGTCAATGAAGTAATCCTTGATTTTCTTTTCTTCCACTTCGTCTTGACTGAGATTTTCATCCATGGCCTCTGTTGCCCCATGGCCAGGTGTATGAGGACCACCTGGTTGTAACCTGTAATAAAAAAAATAAGGAACTTGTAATATATATTATGTAACCAACAAAATCTAATAGGATTATATTTATGATGAGGAACAAATGTAATAATATTCATTTATCGGTAATGTGGAAATTATTTTATGCTACTGTTCCCTCCCAATATGAAACAAACATGTAAAATGTTACTTTGAACTATTCCCTAAAGACATTTGTTATCTATGAAGACATCATGGTTTTTTTCCCGTATTCCAAGTTGATGACATTACGAAAGTTTAATGTTTCAACAATATTTAAGTTATATCGTGGCGGTCAGTTTTATTGGTGGAGGCAACGAGATTACTCTGAGATAACCACTGACCTGTTGCAAGACACTGACAAACTTTATCACATAATATTGTATCAAGTACACCTCGCCTGTCAACAATAGTATATATGTTCATACTAAATGCAATGTTTATTATATCAAATTTAACTTACGATCCAATTTTAATATTTAATAATTTACCCTCATCAATTAATAACATATATATAACACTGTAATTTATATAAAATCCCAAGGTAAATTGTTAAAAATTAACAATAATAAATTGATGTTTACAAGAAGGAATGTAAATGAACACAATAGAAAATACAAATACAAACAATACTATCAAAACCTGACATGAACACTTTACTATGTCTACCACTGTGTAACTAATATGATGGAAGTAAAATTTCTGATTTGAAACATCTTAAATTAGAAGATATTAATAGGTTCAAATCTTTAATAGGTTAAAGTGATTCCAACAGATATGGATTTCCTGATCTTTCATCGAGTAAAGAAGATTTTTTTGGATTACCTATTGTAGCTTACATGTTAATTCTCTAAGATTTGGACCCCATACACCCTGAGACATTCATTGTCAAAAAATTGAATCTTCACAGTGCAATGATGATTAATGCCGAAGAACATTTTCTCATGATAGCCCATATTAAAATTTTGATCTGTATGGATTCTGGCCCATAGACCCTGGACCTTTATCTGTGTAAGCTTGAAAAGAAAGATTTACTTAATTTCCTCTTTTCATGACCCTACTGGCTCTCCTATTGGGATCAACTTGATTGGTACAAGTTTAAATGTCATCTTCCCAATGTTCATCAGTTCTTCAACTTAGTAAAGAAGATTAACATGTGGACAAATTTAATGATGAGGGATGGCGAGTGATGGCAAGTTTACTTGACTTTTGGCCAGGTTAGCTAAAAATGATTTCAGACTCCTGCTATGTACTTATCCTCCTTATTAGATCAAAAACAAATGGCCAATTATGTCCATCTTTCATATCTGCAGGCGAGGTTGCACAGACATATTTTTTATTTATACCTACCCTTGGCCATGGGTCTGTTTGATTCCTAATGGTGGTGAAGTTGTAATTGTCGTTGCTAAGGAACCATCAGTATATATCTTCTCCCAGTCATAAGCATCTGATTCTTTTATCCCTTTACGTTTAATGCATTGTTCAAACAAGTTATGTAACATGCCATAATCTGGTTTGTCAAAATATTCTAGCTTAGATATGTGTTCTAAAAATGTACAAAATTCATTCGGCATATTCTTTAAAAGTAATGAGTTGTCATATTTATCCTTCATAGTCCCAACTTGTTCCTTGTCCTTGATCTTTCGCCATGGTAACTGTCCAGATAAAAATTCCACTAACATATAAAACAAAGACCACAAATCATCATGACGGCCCATCTCCTGCAAAAAACCAACAATGTGCAATTGCTATAGACATAATACCAGAAACATAAGAATATTTACCGGAATGAAAACTTTCATGATAGGGGTCACATTTACACTTAAAATGTGGAATGTGAAATGTGACACCTGGATTAGATTGCTGTCACTGAAAAACAGTTTATCATCCAATGTACGCTATCAGTTTTGAATATGATCTCCTGTACATATGGGGTAAAACCACCATCATCATGTCAATTATATGATATTTTTGCACATCTTTTGTAACTCTTCAAATAAACTTTACAGGAAAATGTTCACTATGTTATCATGAACATGATGTTTTGTTGATTGTGGTTTGTCCTATTGTCATTTTTCTTTCGGCCATTGTATTGTCTGCCCTTCTTCAATTTGCAGTTTCTGATTACCCCTTTTGTATCTGTGTAAATTAATTTTATGCTAAAATTTTCAAATAACAGCAACCATATCAACAACATGTAGACTGTTTATCCATGGAAAAAACGTACTAATGTTAGTGGAAAAGCTTTCTGAAATTTGTCATATTATTCCAAGCCATAATTAGTTCTTTACTAGTAAAAATCTAATTAATATGATAATACACATGGCAAAATGACAATAAAGCATGGTCTCAGTAATGTTTAGCTTGATTTATCATAGATAACTTCTAAACAAAATAATTGGTCCCTTTGATTTTGATGCTAGGTTCAGCAGTTTCTGCTAAAATAGAATGTCCTAAATAATATTAAAATTATTTTCCTTATGATTACAGATTTGTAAGGTAGAGGTAATTGTTTTTTTTTCTGAGAAGAAGTCAAATTTTTGCAACATTAAAAATGAGTAGAGATTTGGGTCCAACTCTGCAATGGGACATCACATGCATGACAATGTGTGCATGTGTGACACTGGAAGGGTAAAAGCTGATAAAAGTTATTTCCATAGATACATGGTTGTGTTCAGATGATATTACTTACCTTGTTTTTATGTGCATTTACAGAGGCATATCTAACAGTTCCTCTGAATCCTGCTGCTGTCCTCGGGGGCCTCACTTCACCTGTAGCTGTAGTATACTGCCTAGCCAAACCAAAGTCCAACATAAACACTTTCTTACAGTCCTTCTGAAGTCTACCCATTGCAAAATTAGACTACAAAGTATAAAAATACAAATCTTACTTTAATAAGCTATTGTTTTAGATGTCAGAACAGAAGAAAATAAAATGACTCTTAGTCTATTGCATAAAGATAAACAAGTGATAATACTACTGATGTAGACTTGAGGTACTGTCTAAACAAACTGACAGCTTGCTTTTTTTATATTCATATAATTATAATGTCAATTAGGCTTCAAAATACAATATTAGAGTTTCTGTACATAAATTGATCACATTTAAATATTCAATGACATAATCATTATCCATAACACAGATTAAATAGAAGAAACATGGGAAAATCCCCCCACCTGTCTACATCTGACCAGCATGACATAATAGAAATAATGTAGACAGTGGCATTAAGACAGACATAATCCATCCAAGGAAATGTTCAAGAGTCTGCCATATTGACTCCAGTACTATCTTTTACAAGCATTACTTCAGATAAAATGATAATGCAAGGAATTGACAATATGCAAATTAAAATGGAATTATTCTGAGTTAGTTTTGACATGTTACACTATACAATGTTGTAAGACTAGATAACATACAGGTTTAACATCTCTGTGTAGGAATCCAACTTCATGTATAGATTCTATGGCCTTTAGTATCTGTGCTCCTAGACGTAGTGTAGTACCAAGGGAAAAACAGCCACGAGACTGACTCCGTCGTAACTCTGCCAAATTTTTACCCTGTAGTGTCATTACTACATAATTATACTTGTCAGTTCTACCACAACCAATAAATCGGCATACATGATCTCGTCCTAAAGAAATAATTTACATATTAATGAAAATAAAAATTTAGTGAGTGAGTGATTGTTGTTTAATGCCAAATAAGCAATTTTTCAGCATCATCATGAACGGAACAAGTTAAATTTGATGAAATCGTAATGATGTCCACTTTGTATTAGACCAACACGCTTAGTTAGATTTTTATAGTGCTAGCTCACAAAAACAACAGTCCATGTTGGTCCACTCAGACACATTATCCTGATTCCAAGCCAACCAGTATTTGCTCTTATTCCTTAATGCTGAATGCTTAGTGGAGTAGCAACAAATTTAAAGTGAAGAGTCTTTGTTTGACTTGACTTACCATTACATCACTGATGAAGTTGAAATAACATTTACATTAATTTATACTTATACCGGTATATCAAAACACAGAAATAAAAACATATATGCATAATATCAATCTACTCATAATTGAAATTAGATGTTTGTTTGTAAACCACTATTAGTTTGTGGATTGCCAGTTAAAAGCACATATTCAACATTAAATTTTAATTACATTGACACAACCTTGAAGTACAACTGACATACATTATACAGAAGTCTCCTACTAATAAGGCCCCTCCCACCAAAGACCACCACCTCATATCATGCAAGATTTCAGATGCACTGAGATAATACTTGTAAATTGTTCCCCTCAAGAGAGGCTACCCATCTTATTAAGGTCATTTTTTCATTGCATAAGGGATGGCATTATCAGAGGTGGGCTACAGCAGTCTCTTAATCAACAGTCTAAATCTGCCATTTTTGTGTCTGTCCCAATTTAGGACCTATATCTCCATCAGCTTCTGTCACTTCTCCTTTGTGAAGTAAAGTAAAAGGTGAAATAGATGAGTGGATCATGCTATGATTGGTTACATTGTTTACAATCACTGTTTAACTTTCTATTATAAAACATATCAGTACCAGAATGATAGCATATCCAAAAGATGTACATATACTGGCTGGAAGTAAGGAAAGACTGTGATGATCTTAATTTACCATTACCCATACATGTATTTCTATTTCATACACCTTGGAAAAGACTTATATGTTCTTAAAATCTTCTATAAGGCATTAAAAGAGATGTAGGGGTATATTTCATAAATGTGGTAAATTCAGTCTCTTTCTCCAGTGGAGTAAAATGGAACCAGGGTAATATATGTTAAATTTCACACATGAGCGAATCTCTTATTTTGACATAGGAAGAACCAATTTCTTTCATAAATGATGAAAAACAAATTATAATTAAATAAATTGTGGGAAAATTAATACAATTTCCTCGATAGTTTTAACTGTGCTATATTCATAATTCTGATGTTTCATTGGACTCCATGGAAGACAACACCATGTGTAGCCATTTCCCATTAGCTGTCCAAATCATACTGATATACAATAGACCCTTGTTTTGAAGAAACCTTACTGAGAACTTTTTATAAAGGCAATTTTACCATGTAAAAGATAAGCCACTTACAACATTTATTATTGCCTGGTAATGGTGACTATGACACTAAACTTTCCAAAAAATGCTTAAGTACAAAAAATTACATTACAAGAACTTGTATTAAACAGATTAAGATAAATAGATAACAACACACCTTGCAGTTTCTTTAGTACAGCAACTTCCATTTTTAAGACTTGTTTGGCTTGCTGTGATGACTCTAGCTTCAATGCCACTGACTCTTTGGTGACTTGATCAACACCTTCATATATTTCACCAAAACCTCCACCACCTATCTTTTTGGCCTGTCAAATAAGATAACATATCAAGATTGAACTCTTTGCTTTATTTATAATGATATTAAACTTACAATAATTATGCTGAGCCTATGATGATTGGTGTACATAAAGTTTTATGATACTTTATCTCCATAGTGTCTTACATGTATATGATACTGCTGATGATTAAAAATAACAGGGAGCCCACAGTGATGTGATAGAATTTCTGTCATAGCAATTGTTACCACTGGAACCAATGGAAAATATATCACAATATTTATTCCTCACAGAATAAACAGTACAGAATATTTTTTTCCTTAGATTTAGAGAAGAAATAAAGAAAAAATGAGTTGTTTAAAAAAATTAACAAAAGAAACAAGTAAAAAACTGAGATAATGGAAATGGATAAATTACAGATAAAGGTGTATGGTAGACAAGTTACACCACATACTCCCAAACAAATTCAGTCTTTACTATATCTTCTTAATAGTATAAGTTTGGTGAAACATCATCAAACACCATTTTAATTATGTTGTGACCCATAGTCATGACTCCAACCTACTTTATAGTCTTTGTTTTTTGTCTTAGAAATAAGATATAATTTGTAAATATTAGATCTGTTCAATATAATGCAACTAAAACACAAAAGAAAATACATTGCATATATCAAATATATTCGTTTCCAAAATATAGGTCAGAGGCATACATTTGAGTGAGCGAGAGAGTGTCGTTTAACATTATGTGGGTAATTTTTTAGCTATATCAGACCAGAACAATTTACGTTTCTATGAGATGATGTCTGAGCTTTGTACTTTATTTGATTTTTTAGCACTAGCTGTGCTAAACTGAGATGCATTATCCTGATTCCATGCCAATCAGTCTTTGTTCACTAGGACACATTATCCTGATTCCATGCCAATCAGTCTTTGTTCACTAGGACACATTATCCTGATTCCATGCCAATCAGTCTTTGCTCTTACTTCTTAATTTCATAGTCGTTGGTTTGACAAGACTGGGGCTCCACCCATAGTCTACAATATTTTACGCGAACACCTTAACAATTACACCAGAGAGGCGGTTCAAAATGAATTTACTGGTAATGTTAATTTGGCCACAACAAAAATGACAGAAAATATCTTTGTCAATAACTATGATATTTATCAGTGGATATCATTGATTATCTTTCAATTATATAGTATTATTAGATATTTTTTTTTGTAATTTTTGAAAGAATATTCAGCATTGCATGAATTTCTTAGTTTTGGTAAAATAAAAATTAAAAGGTTCTTTATCCTATCTGTAAAAATATTTTAAAAATGTGGGCTAGAGAAGATACAGTAAAGTCTTTAGTGTCATCAAATACTGATTTATAAGTGAACTGAGGTTCAGACCTCCTACAAAACTTACCACTTTCCATCTTTCCTTTATGAGCACCCCTGGGTTCAGTAGATCTTCAGTGGTCATTTTGTCAATACTGCCACTGGTATTCTAATCATTTAACCCATCTTTAAATATACAAAAAATATATATTATTTTTTTAATGTTTATCACCCAGAAGGAAGGATCTGTAGAACCTCCTTTACAAATCAAGATGGACAATTAAAGTCAGGATTTTGGTTGAACTATGACTATATATCAGTCCAGATTTTTAGTCTATCAAGTCCCTGAGATACTTGTAGCAATTTATGTTGATGAGTCCAGAAGACATATTGTAAATATCTAAGGTTTCAAAACTTGTGAGTGACAACTGAAAATAGTGAGTCCAGGACTCATCTAGGCAAGTTACAAGGATCTCTGAATGACAACTGAAAATAGTGAGTCCAGGACTCATCTAGGCAAGTTACAAGGATCTCTGAATGACAACTCAAAATAGAGAGTCCAGGACTCATCTAGGCAAGTTACAAGGATCCCTGAACTCCACCCTTTGAACCTAAAGTGACAAAGTAGCATAACAGGATAGTGATGCTATTTACACGATACATGAGAATTCAACTGATACATTGTGTTCAGTAATTGAGGTGAGGGGTAGACTTTGTTCATTTTGTTGATATTAAGGGAATTGGTGGCCACATTTTTCACATGGCAATACACATGAACTTAAAATTGTACATTTATAGAATAAGAGCATTGGTTCTGTTCTATTAGTATTTGTTGAACTTCACATGATACTTACAATGATGTTATAAAGCACTGTGACATTCAGACTTGTTTAAATGTCAGAAATGATATCATACCTGTAGTAAAATGATTTCTGTAGGTACATTTAAATAATATAATCCATAAAACACAGAGTGTATTGGAATTGTCACTATGTTTTATTGAATAAGGGTCATAGTTTATAATAAAAAAAATTGCAATCAGTAATGCAAACTGTAGGCTAGGAATTGATATGGTAAAACTTAGCATGAAACATGTGATGATGCAATAATGAGGGGGGAAAAGGGGTCTACCAGTCAGTTCTTTATAGCTGTCCAACTGTCATCTCCATTACAAGACTGGTAGTCAAGATGATAAACATAATTAACAATACCTTAACAGTTGCTGAAGAATGACTACATACCCATAAATAAAATTACATACAACTAACTGTCATAAAGTGAAATTTCAAATCAGCCTATTCAAGCATGACATGAGATATTGTGGCTGTTTGAAGATTTTTTGTAACTGTACTCATTTCAGATAAAATTTTCAACGAGATGACATCAAGAACTATCACAGCCACATTTTGTAGTTTGGTAAATAGTGGCTCAGCAGATTCAGAGGATAATATAACAAGAGCACTGCCCACGGGTGCTGGACGCTCGACTTTTTTTGTATCTGGTATTAAACTGCAAGCAATTTACAAAGTTATACATACATTTTTTGTACTGTACTTCTAACTATGATGGTCATATAAGCAAATATGTTTGCAAGATTGGTAAATATAATCAGAAGTGTGTCTCACAAATTTTTTTTTGGGTGTGGTGTGGGGTGGGGGGTATAATCTTTTCTTGTAACACTATTTTAGTGCATATGAAATAAAAAAAAATAAAAAATAAAAAAAAAATTTGGGAGGGGGGGGAGGGGGTTGTATGTTGGGAGTGGGGGGTTACCCTTCTGTAATGTGTTCCCCCTTTTGATAGTGAACAGGTATGTTGGGTTTCATTTTAATGCCTATCATAGTTTATATTGAGAAAATTGTATTTTTAGAAAAAAAATGCAAGTAAAAAAAGGGAAATAACTCAACCAAAATGCTGGATAGAGTTGTCTTCTCTTATCAACAGAACGGGGTCAACACTTTCTACAAGTGTATTGAGTTTCAAGTTAATAGCCTTGATAGTTATTGAGAAATTTTAATTATACTAACACAATATCTCAAATTTCTATGTACTATGCCGAAACAAGGGCTGATAACTCTGGATATACAAATCACAGGGTCACCTGCCTTGTTGTAATGGGTTCCCCATTTGATAATGAACAGGTATGTCGAGTTTCATTTCACTGCCTATCATAATTATTGAGAAATTGTATTTTTTGAAGAAATTCTAAGTCAAAAAGGGGGAATAACTCAAATAAAATGCTGGATGGAGTTGTCTTCTCTTGTCAACAGATTGGGGTCAAACTTTCTACAAGTGTATTGAGTTTCAAGTTAATAGCTTTGATAGTTATTGAGAAATTTTAATTATACTAAAAAAATATCCCAAATTTCTATGTACTATGTCGTAACAAGGGCAGATAACTCTGGAGATACAAATCACAGGGTCATCTGCCTTTTTGTAATTGATTCCTCTTTTGATAATGAACAGGTATGTCAAGTTTCATTTCACTGCTTATCATAATTATTGAGAAATTGTATTTTTTGAAGAAATTCTAAGTCAAAAAGGGGGAATAACTCAAATAAAATGCTGGATGGAGCTGTCTTCTCTTGTCAACAGATTGGATATACAAATCACAGGGTCATCTGCCTTGTTGTAATTGGTTCCTCTTTTGATAGTGAACAAGTATTCCAAGTTTCAAATGGATACCTTTAATAGTTTTTGAGAAATGAACTCTGACCAAAAACTTAACCGACCCCGACGCTCACGTACATGTAGACACTGACGCTGACGCCGGAGTGACGACAGTAGCTCTACCTTTTTTCTTTGAAAAATTGAGCTAAAAATGATTTTTTTAAAAAGAAAATAGGCGTAATATGTGGCAAAATTAACAAAATTGCATACCAGAGTACCTTTTTGAAAATTGTAAATTTTCATTTTAACGGGAGATATATATTTACATTGGTGGCCAGCATTTCTGATTGATTGATTGATTTTTGGTGTTTAACACCACTTTCAACAATATTTCAGCTATATCATGGCGACCAGTTTTTTGTGTTGGAGGAAGCCGGAGTACCCGGAGAGAACCACCGACCATGGGCAAGCAACTGGTAAACTTTATCACTTGCGGTTGCGAGTCGAGTGCACTCTTTTTGTAATTTACAAAGCTGGGCGCAAACCCACGGCGTATTGGTGATAGGCTTGTATGAGTTGTTAGATCCAGCGACCTAACTCATTGAGCATTTCTGAAAGCAGACCACGTAAGGATCATCCCAGCCAACTTTGGTTTTATTTAGACTAGTGGTTTTAGGAAAGAACAAACTTTAAAGGAATTTTGCTCATAAAAAGACTAAACTGCATTAACTTGCCAATGAATTTTAAAAATCCCATTTTCACACAAAATTACAAATATTTATTAAATGACTAAAAATGCATAAGCTTAGGATCACAATAATCGGTTTATGTCTGCCATATTTTTGTGTCTGTCCCAAGCCAGGACCTGAATTTCCAAGGTCATATGTCATGTTATTTTGTGAGAGGTGATTGGTCGTTTTGTTGATATTGGTGAAATTGTTGATTATCACATTTTAAACATGGTTTCTTATTTCAATGTAAATGTGCTCTAGGATTGATATTTTGTTTGTGATTTCTCAGTAAATAATATAAAAGTAAGGTTTCCAATCAGATTTTTTAATGTCAATCAACTGTCAGTGGTCAACAAAATCATAGAGATATTATTGCTCAATTATTATATGAATCTATAAGACAGGGTCAAGAAATATGACATTTTGATCATAACAAACAAATAAAGATAATTCTTACACTTACAGGATTCAGAAGTTCTACACCAGTTAGATCATTCCTTTAGATGTTTTTTTAATCATTATTTACATTTCTATAATTCAATGCTAGGCTATTAATTGACCACTACTTTTCATATACAGCCACCCGTGATCTAAATAGATTCTCTTTGTCATTTTTTTTTTCAATCTATAACCCTTAAGGTAAACCAGCAATATCTTAACAGGTTTTTGTTTTCTATTTGTCATCACAAAACACAAAAAACTTAAAAGAATATGGTTAAAAATAAACAGCTAAGTTAAGTAGAATCAATATTTCTACCTGAAATTACCTGTAATCAATAATTATTACTCATCAGAAAATCAACAAGAAAAACAAAATATTCAATTACATTTACAAATGCTGTAATATTCAGTGCAAAATTGTACTGCACAATGTGAATTTACCAATATTTGCCAAAATTTCTGTTTTTTTGTGGAGACCATCGAATCGTGAAATTCAATGTATCATCATAATGTACAAATTTATGATCAGAAGAAAAGAGCAAAATATAAAAACCATGAATTCAAGATTCAACGATCAAAACATTTACTTTCAATTATGGTGTATAAAATCAAAATTTAATTCTCTTTTTATATGTTCTATATGAATATGATTTTCTTGTTTTGAAAAAGATATATACCAAATGTTACTATTTTACTGGGCAATTTGGAGTTATGGTACAACATGTATCTTATTGTAAATTATATTCTACACTTTATCATACAAGTCAGAGACAAATAACATTTTTGTATGAAATGAAAAATTTAACACTAAACATTTTTGCTTGTCCCTTCTATTCTACAAAAAGGGGGCAATTACAAAAATAATCCATAGAATTCTTACAAATTTTAAAATAAATACATCGTTTTTCTTACTAGTTCGTTTAAGAAGATAACATTCATTGGGACAAATACAAATGTAGAACAGCAAACATGGATAGCTGGTCATTCTAACCATCAATATTGAGTATTCAAGCTAAAATGGAAATACATTTTAATAAAACAAGATGAACTGTGAGCTAATGCTCACTTATGATACCCCTGCTGTTCGGCAAACAGGAAGTAGGAATCTGACGAGTCAAAAAACGCTTCCCACGATATGGGGTACCTATATGAAGCTTGTGACGAAATATCAGATTTCTGCCATCAATAGTTGCTGAGAAAAATGTGACGAAAAATGAGCATATATGTTCAATGTGTATAAAAATCAACAAAGTCGGCAAACAGGAAGTAGGACTCTGATGGGTCCAAAAACGCTTCCCACGATATGGGGTACCTATATGAAGCTTGTGACCAAATATTAGATTTCTGCCATCAACAGTTGCTGAGAAAAATGTGACGAAAAATAAGCATATATGTTCAATGGTATAAAAACCAACTAAATCGGCAAACAGGAAGTAGGATTCTGACGGGTCCAAAAACGTTCCCACAATATGGCATACCTATACGAAGCTTGTGACCAAATATCAGATTTATGCCATCAATAGTTGCTGAGAAGAATGCGACGAAAAATGTGCATATATGTTCCATGTGTATAAAAATCCACAAAGTCGGCAAACAGGAAGTAGGAATCTGATGGTTCCAAAAACGCTTCCCACAATATGGCATACCTATATGAAGCTTGTGACCAAATATTAGATTCCTGTCATCAATAGTTGCTTAGAAAAATGCGACGAAAAATGTGCATATATGTTAAATGTGTATAAAAATCAACAAAATCGGCAAACAGGAAGTAAGAATCTGACAGGTCCAAAAACGCTACCCACAATATGGCATACCTATATGAAGCTTGTGACCAAATATCAGATTTCTGCCATCAATAGTTACTGAGAAAAATGCGACGAAAAATATCTTGGACGGACACAGGTAAAACAGTATACCCCCTCTCCCTTCGGGGAGCGGGGGAATAATAAGTTTTTGAGTATCAGGGTTAGTTTAGTTTAAACATATTTGTATTTGCTAAATATAACGAATAGGGATCAGACACAAGTTTCTCCAACTTCTGAAGTCTTCTCCCTAATACAGTTATTTACAATATGTCTTAGCATGCCCAATGAAATAATATGATATGTATACAGTGTTAGAAACTAAGAAATAAGGGAGGTTGTCACAAGGGCAAGTAGGGGGGAAAATCAGGTC
>MJUT01008329.1:214162-225128 GCA_002080005.1 Gigantidas platifrons
GCAATAACTCCAAAATGGGAAAATGGGATTTACTTCAAAATTGCAGGGTAGGTAGATCTTGATATGCTGCACATTTTTGCAGTTCCAATTTATCATCTATCTCTTATAGTTTTTGAAATAAAAAAACGAAAAGTATTAAAATTTTGAACATTTGATGAGAAAAGGGTAATAACTCCAAGATGGGTAATTAGATTTTCTTCACAATTGCAGGGTTGGTAGATCTTATCATGCTGAACATGTTTGCAATTCAAACTTATCATCTATCTCTTATAGTTTTTGAAATAAAAAACGAAAAGTAATAAAATTTTGAACATTTGATGAAAAAAGGGCAATAACTCCAAGATGGGTAATTAGATTTTCTTCACAATTGCAGGGTATGTAGATCTTGACATGCTGCACATGTTTGCTGTTTCAACTTATCATCTATCTCTTATAGTTTTTGAAATAAAGAACGAAAAGTATTAAAATTTTGAAAATTTGATGAAAAAAAGGGCAATAACTCCCAAATGGGTAATGGGATTTACTTCAAAATTGCATGGTAGGTAGATCTTGATATGCTGCACATTTTTGCAGTTCCAACTTATCATTTATCGCTTATAGTTTTTGAAATAAAAAACGAAAAGTATTAAAATTTTGAAAATTTGATGAGAAAAAGGGCAATAACTCCAAGATGGGTACTCAGATTTTTTCAGAGTTGCAGGATCGATAGATCTTGATATGCTGCACATGTTTGCTGTTTCAACTTATCATCGATCTCTTATACTTTTTGAAATAAAGAGCAAAAAGTATTAAAATTTTGAAAATTTGATGAAAAAAGGGCAATAACTCCAAGATGGGTAATCAGATTTTCTTCACATTTGCAGGGTTGATAGATCTTGACATGCTGAACATTTTTGCAGTTTCAACTTATCATCTATCTCTTATAGTTTTTGAAATATAGAGCGAAAAGTATTAAAATTTTGAAAATTTGATGAAAAAAGGGCAATAACTCCAAGATGGGTAATCAGATTTTCTTCAAAATTTCAGGGTAGTTAGATCTTGCAGTGCTGATCATTTTTACCAGGTGTCAGATTTCTGATATTATTAACGGTTTTTGAGTTATTACCAAAAACGCACAATTTTACCATATGTTCTATTTTTAGTAACAGTGGCCATGTTGATTGGTGCACGGCTTCACCGGACACAATTTTAAAACTAGACACCCTAGTGACGATTCAAACAAAGTTTGGTTCCAATTGGTCTGGTAGTTTCAGAGGAGAAGATTTTTGAAAAAGTTTACGACGTACGACGGACGCCAAGTAATGGCAATAGCTCACCTGACCCTTCGGGTCAGGTGAGCTAAAAAGGGGGGATGAAATTTTAATTATCCATGGTTGCTTTAGTATAAGTCAAAATGAGCTCAAATTTTAACTGCAGCTACATGGCAAGGAGTAGTTTAACATATATTCCGGGTTTTTCTGCGAAATTTTTCTTTCCGCCAATTTATACCGATTATGCAAATTAGGCATGTTTCGATAAAAGATCACATTTAAATCTTCTCCTTTGAAACCACTGAACCAAATTAAACCAAACCTGGCAGAAATGGTCCCTGGGTGGGTCCCTTTCAAAATTGTGTCCGACAGCCCCGCCCTCTATTCAAGATGGTTGCTGTTACTAAAAATAGAAATTTTTTCAATTGCCCATTGCTGCTTTAGTATAAGTCAAAATGAGCTCAAATTTTAACTGCAGCTACATGGCAAGGAATAGTTTAACATATATTCCGGGTTTTTCTGTGAAATTTTTTGTCAGCTGATTTATACCGATTATGCAAATTAGTCATATTTTGATAAAAGATCACATTTAAATCTTCTCCTCTGAAACCGCTGAACCAAATTAAACCAAACCTGGCAGGGATGATCCCTAGGTGGGTTCCTTTCAAATTTGTGTCCGACAACCCCGCCCTCCATTCAAGATTGGTGCTGTTACTAAAAATAGACATTTCTTTAATTGTCCATTGCTGCTTTAGTATACATGTAAATCAAAATGAGCTCAAATTTTAACTGCAGCTACATGGCAACGAGTTGTTTAACGTATATTTTGGGTTTTTCTGTGAGATTTTTTCAGCTAGTTTATTCCATTTAGGAATATTATGAGATAAAAATCACATCTAAATCTTTTGCTCAGAAATTTGAGTTGAAAAGATCTTTGGGTGGCCTACTTTCAAAATTATGTGTAACACCCCCATTTTCTATTAACTTTAGATGTCAAATTGAAAACCAGGTGAGCGATTACAGGCTCCTGGGAGCCTCTAGTTATATGAAAGAAAGGAATTCCAATGAAGAAATTTTTCAACTTGAAATAAAATCAAAGAAGTTTCATCAGAGAGGCCGTTTTCATCAGGAAAGAAGTTTAAACACAGTTCCTATTGTTCATTGATTGCCCAACAATAGGAACTTGATTTCTTAAAAATAGGAACTTTAAACTTTTTCTGACCAACACCAAGGTGACTTCTAGGAGTTTAAATACCAGTTGGTCAATATTCATTGAGCAATTGGTAAATACATTTGTTTAATGGTACAGGAAATGCTCCATAACTTGCTATAAAATACTTTATTCTGTAACAATAGCAGCAGCCTTTATTACATTTATCCATACTTTTATCATATCTTTCCAAAAACTAGTTTTTAGTAGATTTTACAAGCAATTTGTATGTCAGTTTCTCTTTTCCCATGAAACCTAGACTCTATATTTGATTCACCCATTGATCATGGAGGATACATGTCAGCCAGGCATGTGACGTTGACCTCATTTTCAGTCTATTTGTAAAATTTACATCCTAGTTTTCGTGGTTAGGTCAATTTCTATATTACCATACAACCTAGGTTCACCATATTTGGCACACACATTGATAATGAAGGGTGCATGTTCATATTCATGCCATCTTTACATAATTTCAGTTTCATGGTACCTTGATTTATTATAATTTCTTAATTATATTTCACGCAAACGATTTCATGGATATGGGAGAGACATAGATCTGTCTACACTTGTTTTTATTTACAAAATGTTTCAATTGCATCTCTTCATTTGAAGAACAAGCCATGTAGGTTGATCACTTCTAATGTGGCCACTCACCAAATATTTTGGTTGAAATCAAAAGTTAAACTATTACTATTTGAGAATTCCCACAGTTGACTTCAAGGAGGTTATATCCTACCCTGATTTATTGTTATTATTGTTAATATCCACTTTCATTATTGCATTAATTCTGATTTTACACAAATCAGTTTTTGATTTAAGTACAGAGAAACAAGGGGTATGAATATTATCACATTAATATAGGTTGCTATGGTTACATGTTGTCTATTTATTTTTCAGATGGAAAGAAGGGTAACCCAGATATAA
The DNA here is from genome assembly GCA_002080005.1 of Gigantidas platifrons. Classification (NCBI taxonomy): domain Eukaryota; kingdom Metazoa; phylum Mollusca; class Bivalvia; order Mytilida; family Modiolidae; genus Gigantidas; species Gigantidas platifrons. The sequence goes on from MJUT01008329.1 coordinate 217,547, forward strand.
GGTCATTTCTAGGTAAAGGTCAAGTCTTACACTCAGGACAACCACAACAGAAGGTCATTGTAAATGGTGTATTAACATTAGGAAAAACTGAAAAAAAGTCGGAACCCAATTTTGATAAACCTTGTACATCGACAAGTTCAAATAACGATTATAAAGAAAATGGCGATTTGACATTGCAACAAAGGACAAGTGTCAGTGCTATAAATACCTCAGGAAAAATATCAGACAAGGAATTAGTACGTCAACAAAAACTTGCTGAATTAATGTTATCTGACTCTGATGATGACGACTTGATATTATGTGATCAACCTGTGGCTAACAGGATTACAGAGGAAATTAGTCATGATTTTAATAAAACTATGTCTTCACCAAGAAAACAGGACAATATAAATGATACTTCAAGTACATCTGTGTCGGCAAACAAGGTCGATTCTCCAAAGTTTAATTGTGATAAATCAACTTGCAGTTCTGATTACTCCAACAGTGAAAATAAAACAAAAAATCTGAATTTTTCTGACAATTCAAACAGAAATGAAACAAAACTAACAGGTTTGAATTCTAATGTTGTTGATATAACTTCTAGTTCTCGATCTGTTGTTAGTGATGTAGCAACAAAAGTCCGTAATATTTGGGCGAACAAACAGTTTGGATCATCACTAAAACCTTTGGACCCAAAGACAAACAGTATTAATTTGATTCCAAATAAAATACAAGGAAAATCTTCTATGGATAATACAGAAAATAAATCTTATAAACAGATATCAAATAAAAGATTATCTGGGGATGACGATATGAAAAGTAGCAGAAAAAAAATGAAAACAGAAAGTGAGAATGAATCTAAAATAGATCACATGTTTACTAAAATACATAGAAATCAAAGTGAAAATTGTGATCCTGGTCTTGCCAGTTGTCCAGTGTGTAATAAATCTATACCTTCATCACAAATCAATCAACATTTAGATTTATGTTTGGGAGTGAATTGATTAATAACTTTCTTTATTTATTCCATATTAACATTCACAAGTTGTAATACAAATATATATTAGCATGAGAAAATACAGGTTTAAATAAGAAAAGAAACTGCAATTTTGATCTAGGACCATTCCAGAATAAACATGTATGGGCCAGGGATATGTGGTTGGACTTCACTTTTTTTCAAAGACATATCACTCATACAATTTTAAAAAGAAACTGAGTTGTATTATATTGTCAAAGTGATTACGAACCCAACACCTATGTATTATCTATATAAAGTGCCTTCCAACTTTTCCTGGGTTAGTCCTTATGTGTATCTAGGTCAATAAGTTTGATAAGTGTTGATTAAAAAATAAATCATGGAAGCCAGATGTTGAATTTTAACATGGGTATTAGTAAATTTTATCCCTCGTCTCTGGCTCTGGATAAAATATAATATCCGCCAACCCATGTTAAAACTCAAAACACATTCTGGCTTCCATGATTTATTTTAATTCTGATATGTCTAAGAGTACAAATAAGGTAGTATACTTTGATTGGAAGATGGTAATTTATATTTACGTTTGCGGACAATGTCGCACACAATTTATGCTGCCCAATTCGAGCAGACTATAATTCATCAACATGTACATTTACGACAGGAAAGTCAGTCACATGCACCGCCGCATGTGCTAATGAGATTATGCCCAATGGATAAATCGCTTGTTTGCTTACAAAGCGAAAAAAGAACATCATGTTAGAATTACAGATTATATAAGATATAGTGCCCTATTTTTGTGGATATTTTTATTGGATGTAATTTAAGAATCGTTTTTATTATCAGAATTCTATTATGTTGTCATTTAATATCTATTGATCTTATTTAGATGAATCTAATTATTTGATTTTTGTTATTGAACAACCAAAATGTAAATAACTTTAATCCATACAAAAATAACTGACTAAAAAAAGTATTTACAAATTTTAGAAATTCTTATTGGGTAAAATTATTATTGTAAAGAGTTACCATTCCACAGCCACTATTGCATCATGATTTATGGTTGTCTTTATTTATCCTGCAACTCTGAGTACCAATAAAGGTGTCAAATAAACTTCAGTGTTATTTAATTGTGGACCTAACAAAGCTTTTCTGGTACCTGGTTCATGTGGATTGTATGATAAGAAACGGTAACAGTATAAGCATGGATGCACTAGATGACACTACAGTGGTTTTGGATTTTTGACATGGCAGTATTATTACAATATATGTATATCGTCGATAAATATAAAATTAATTTGTACTGATGTGAAACATGCCAGCAAAGTTTGCTTTTCTACCTTTTTCTAAAGCTTCTACAAATCAATTTGATATTTTCCAACAATGGCACTGCAGATATTGTGATTATTCTGCCATGTATAAATGTCTAAAACCACTGTGGTGTCCTCTAGGAGAAATACTGATCACTCTAGATATTAAACAAAAAGTAATCAATTATCTAGATATAAAAATAGTACAAATAAAATGAAAAACAAAAAATAGCACAGTCAGAACAATTCCAAAGCTCAATAGAATACATGACCGCTCACGTTCCTGGCACTGAAAAGTGGCAGGGTTAAACTACTTTTTATGGGCCAAAACCTCCCCTCATGCAAAACTTGTGCCTTCCACTTAAAAAAAAACGAAATAAAAGAACTTGAAAGACAGACTCCTGGTAATTCATCGAAACTTTACTTTGAATCCAAAAGCTGTCATTGTGATGCTTGCGTTACGCAGAGGCGACATATAGGGATCACTATCCGTCGTCTTGCGTCGGCGTCACAAAATAATTTGTCACATTTTTCTCAGGGACCACACAGGCCAGCTTCTTGATATTTGGCACAGAGCATCAGTATGGAGAACTGTATCGTGTAAGACAGTTTCGAATCTGCCACATGTCCACTTCCTGTTTGATGGAACTTAGAATATTTTTGATATCGAAAAATTTGTCATAAAATAATTTCTGTCACATTTTTCTCAGGAACCACACAGGTCAGCTTCTTGATATTTGGCACAGAGCATCAGTATGGAGATCTGTATCGTGTAAGACAGTTTCGAATCTGCCGCATGTCCACTTCCTGTTTGACGGAACTTAGAATGGTGAAGAAATCTAAAGAAAATAAGTTTGCAGGCGACACATGTCTTCCCTGGAAGATTTACCACTGAGTTCTAATCACAAAGCGATTTGAGAGATCGTTGAAGATAAAGGCCACATGGCTTGGGAAACCAGTATTAACAAGTCCATAGTACATATTTTTAGACAGAAATATATTGGACTTAATCTGCAATATCTTGTTGTTAAATGCCAATTCAGCAATTGTTCATGGCAAGAACAAGTTAATTTTCAATGAGATGATGATGAGGTCCGCTTTGTACTAGACCAACACGCTAAGTTGGATTTTTTTTATAATGCTAGCTCACTGAAACAACAGTCCTCGGATAGACATGTCACCCCCTCTCAGACACATTATACCGATTCCGACCCAACCCAGTATTTGCTCTTTCTCTTAATGCTGCGCGCTTCGTGGAGAATCAACAAATACCAATTTTATAGTCTGGTTTGAACCAATGCGATCCAATATCTTAGAAGACCAATCTTGTCAAGTTGCTGTTTGCATGCTAAATCTTCTCATATAGTTTTGAAATCACGTGGAAAGTAAGTAATCAGTGAGTAATAACTGACACTATGGAAACTTAAGTAATAACTGACAATATGGAAAGTATGTAAGTACTGACACCGTGGAAACTTAAGTAATTATTGACACTATGGAAACTTAAGTAATTATTGACACTATGGAAACGTAAGTAATTATTGACACTATGAAAACTTAAGTAATTACTGACACTATGGAAACTTAAGCATTTATTGATACTATTGAAACATAAGCAATCAATGACAGTATGGAAACTTAAGTAATTATTGACACTATGGAAAGTAAGTAATTACTGACACTATGGAAACTTAGGTAATTATTGATACTATGGAAACTTAACTTAATAAGTAATTACTGACACTATGGAAATTTAAGTAATTACTGACATTATGGAAACTTAGGTAATTATTGATACTATGGAAACTTAACTTAATAAGTAATTAATGACACTATGGAAACTTAAGTAATTATTGAGACTATGGAAACTTAAGTAATTACTGACACTATGGAAAGTAAGTATTTATGACACTGAAAAGGCCATAATTACTGACTGACACTTTGGAAAGTTAGACTAAGTTATAATTAACACTATGGAAAGTAAGTAATCACTGACACTATGGAAACTTAAGCTATCACTGATGCTATGAAAACTTAAGTAATTACTGATGCTATGGAAACTTAAGTAATTACTGATACTATGGAAAGTAAAACTAAGTAATAACTAACAATAACAGTATAACACTATGGAAAGTAAGTATTTACCGGTATGACACTGGAAAGGCCATAATTACTGACACTTTGAAAAGTAAGATAAAGTAATAACTGACACTGTGGAAACTTAAGTAATTACTGACACTATGGATACTTAAGTAATCACTGACACTATAGAAAGTTGGAAACTTAAGTAATTACTGATGCTATGGAAAGAATTACCGATAGTATGGAAAGTAAGTATTTATGAAACTGGAAAGGCCATACATGTAATTACTGAAACTTTGGAAAGTAAGATAAAGTAATTACTGACACTATGGAAACTTAAGTAATTACTGACACTACATGTATGTAAACTTAGATAATTACTGATGCTATGGAAAGTAAGTAATATCTGACACTATTGAAAGTAATTATGAATGACTGAAATTAGCAAATTATACATTAATACATTACAAAACATGGCTACCCATTAAATGTTACCTAACTGTACCTCATCAACTTTTGCAGATTTATGTGCTCTAGATCTGTATACTGTAGAAAACGATTTAAATGAGTTGACTTGTCATTATATACAATAATTTACATGTAGTAAATACGATTTGTATATATTGTCATTTTGATTGTTAGCTTATGTTTATTTTTCAAATATAAATTGTCAACATAACATATGTGAATATCAGATTGAGATTGTTGTTCAGTTATGGCGAGAGTAAGTTACTGTACATCCAATGAGATATAATAAGGTCTGCTTTGGACTAGATCAACACGCTTAGTTGGATTTTTATAGTGTTAGAACACTGAACCAGCAGTCTGCTAGTAGACATGTTACTTCACTTGGGGACACTGTATCCTGATTCCGAGCCGACCAGTCTTTGCTCTTTCTACTTCATGCTGTGAACTTAGATGAGAAGCAACAAATACTAAATTTTATAGTCTTTGGTTTGACCCATCCGGGCTCTAACCCACGATCAATCACATTTAAGGCTAGTATGCAAACCATAACACCGCTGATGTGGTTGCGAGTATAATTAGAGGTGCCAATACATGCATATTTGTACAATGACAGACCTCCCAATTACACATCTTAATAATGTATAGACACATGTATATAATGACAATGCAAAAGATAAAATACAGGTTATTTATTACATATACATGTACTACATAAAACAAATGAACAATACATACTGTATCATAAATGAGTCATTCCATACAAAAGGGGATAAGTATGACCACCAATGTTTGTGATAAGTTTGTAGCCAAGTAAAGAGATCTATATTATTGACTTATTATTATTTATTCCTTATTTACACTGAACAAATATAAAACATAAAAGTGTGCAGTTTGGTATGAATTTCACTTGTTTATTTAATAATTATCAGAGTACTAGTCCATTATTTTGGTTCCAAAATTGTGACATAAATGTCAGGGAAGATAAAATTCTGAAATAAATGGTTATTATCAGTTCTATAGTTTTCTGTAGTAGCTAAAATGGAAGAAAAATGTTAAAACTCCAGGGGAAAATGATTTGGTACTATTTTTATGAACCCCAGGATACTAGAAGAGGGGTTCAAAAAAGGTCACAGATGTGATGATATTCCGTCAAAAAGGGGACCCTTTATGTTTTTTTTTTAAACCCACATACTCTGATTGAGTCACGACTGAGCTGTTGTTTCAGTTAGTTTCATCACTTTAGTGCTTGGAAAAATGATTTTTTTCGTTCTTTCCTCTACAAATAATTGTTTACTTAGAAGTCAAACCAAACTGGTGCGGATTCCGTCAAGATTTTCTATTCATCACGTCCGTGTATTTATTTACTTTTTCTGATCACGTGAAAGCAACGTGACCCGTAATCGGAGCTTGAAATTGTAAGCAATTTTGTGACGTACTACACATAAACAACATTTAAATAGCGGCTTAGACATGAGCAGATAAGTTGTTCCGTCAACAAAAATTAGACATCATCACGTCCGTTCCTATAATGATTATTTTGTCATTTTCTGACTTTATACTGTTCAGTATGATTGATACCATTTATTGCTCATTAAGAAGCTTTGGCAAGCTACATGTTCTCAATCCCAAAGACCGAAACTTGTTTGCAAAAAAGAAACTTTGTGTTATGGTCGTGATTATTGACTCTGTTTGGCGTCCCAGATATCTGTTCCAACATCACGTTTGTTAAAGTAAATGGAAACAATACTTTTTTGTAGAAAATAAAGTGTAAATAGAAATTTGATTTTGTTGTTTTTGTTGATGGATTTTACACCGAAACAAATAAGTGTAAAAAACAGTTGGATAAGGACAATATAAAGAGAGTGGTCAAGCATCACATCCTTGCAAATGTCAACATCACATCATGCTACAATTATAACTGATTTTTTAACATGGAAACTGTCTAATGTTGCTAGATGTCTAGAATGGATTTCTTTTACATCACTTGATGGCAAATTTCAAAACAAGTTTCAGCCATTGATGAAAATTACATTGTAATAACTTCTCAAAAATGGGTGTTTGCCATTGTCAATATTTCGTATGTCAAACTCTTAGATATAATAACAATATAACATAATCTAACTTTTTTTAACAGCTTAATTTGATCTAAATTAGATTAATTTCAATTATTGCTGGTCTTTATAACTATCCCAAGTACACAATTATTATCAAAAGATCATTTATTTTTTCAACATCACATCTGTGACACACTTGGGACTACCTATTAAATTGTTCATAGCTCTTTCATTTCCAAAGAAGTTATCTTTTCTATATCTCAGGTGAAACTAGAGACTCTCCTGTTAAAAAATATGGAAAGAAAATTCAATTTAAGGTTTTTTGAAATTTTATTGATCATGTCACACTTTTATCCTCTTTTTCATGGAATGACTCAAATAAAAACTGCTAAAGGAAATGAAAATATTGTCTGCTTATAAAAATGTTTTATATACTTAATAATATTGCCAATAACATACCTGTTAACCCTCCCGCATTTCGCGGGAGACTCCCGCTTTTGAGCTCGGCCTCCCGCGCGGGAGACTAAAAACTCCTGCTTTGAAATACTTCTCCCACATTATCTCCCGCGACCATAAATTTGATTAAAATCGAAAATTAGGACGCCATTTTTGTTGTTTTTATCAGCTGGGTCATTAAAACATTTGCGTGAATCAGCCAATTGTTACTCGGAATTCTCTCGGTTTTTACTAGAAACGCCGATAATGTAAGTTGTTTA
>MJUT01008329.1:225258-243042 GCA_002080005.1 Gigantidas platifrons
AGTTCAACTATGTCACAATCAAGGAGACGTTGGAATTCAGGACCTAGCACCCCTTCTTCAAAGAAAAAGAAACATTATTGCAAATTCTTGGAGGACTGGACAAAATTATACGATTGGGTGCAGCCTACTTCTTTAGGGAATGATATGGCATTTTGCAAACTTTGTTCTACAAATTTTAGTGTCAGCCATGGTGGTGTATATGATATTAAAAGACATGCTGATGGAGATTCACACAAAAAAAGCAGTTGCTTCAACAAGGAAATCAACCAATCTTAAAAATGCAGACACAGAGAGAATTTTTTCTATGTTAAAAAAAATCCAGACAGATATGAGATCTGAGTTGAACAATGACACACTTTGTTCTTTATTATGTGCAAAGCAAAATCAAAACTTGTTGTGTTATGAGTACGAACCAAGTGACTGTTCTAAGATCAGCAAAACAAGCTGTATTGTCCTACCAAAGTGGTTTGAAGTAATGTTGCTCAGCAACAACAATAAAAGTTGTACAGTAAATTTTGTTTGCTTTAATCTAAAAATGTTAGTGTGAAAAAGTTCGTCACGCAAAATCTCCCACATTAAATAGTTGGAATGTGGGAGATCTCCCACATACACAATCTCTGAGGTTAACAGGTATGCCAATAATGTAAACTAAACAGAGAATAGAACATGGATCACAAGAGTCAAGAGCAATGTTAATATGTTTCCAGATCTAATTAACACAATATAATATACATATGTAGGTGTCCAATAATTTATATTGATTTTTAACTATTTATCATCATTTCTCCATTTACGACTAATTTCTTTCATTTAATTTTAGAAACATGAGCAATAACATTGAGGATGGTCACGAAAGTTGTCAATAAATCCAATAAATAATTTGCTATGTAACACAGTCACAAGCCATAGATGTAAACTTCAGAATAGAACTGTTCTAAGCAAATATATCCGATATATTTTCACACAAAAATGACAACTGCTGTTACTCTTCTTGTGTTAGACATATTTGTAACATTAGGAGATACAATGTATGGATCCAGTTCAATAATTTGTACACAAATTATAAAAGTCTTAATTAGTTAATATTGAATTTGATGTCGAGAAAAATGTTGTACTACATCTGGTCTACTTTTTTCGCAAACAGTGTTATCTGCTTTGAAATTTCTTTGATCATTTCTTCTTTTGTAGCTTTTGGGTGGTCTTTGACCCATTTCGCAATCTTAGCAGTGGTTTCATCTCTCAATTTATCAACCTCATTTCCTCCACTTAAACGTTGATACAGCTCGTACATGATTCTTGCGCTTGTTATTTTTTTCAAAAGATCATCTTCACCTTTCCCAACCCACAATAATGTAGCAATTTCTTGTAAAAAATCTGCATTCTCAAGCCTCCAGGAATCGTCAATTTGCAATAGACTTGATATATCCATTTTGTTTATACGGGAAGTAAACTGATACCGTGATATTCAACATTTGTATTGTATTGCAATGTAAGAGGAAAGAAATACAAATTTCGTAAATTCAGGGAACCAGACTTTTTACATCGCCCTCTTGTGGATATAACAACTTCCGGTGTTGAAAACAACAACTTGGGAAGAAGGTTATGTTTGGAAACAAGACAATAGATTTCTGTCAGGATATGGAAAATATACGATATTTATTGCCATATTGAAGATAATGAATGGTAATATTTTATAATAAAGTGAAAAATGTAAATTTAATGAAATTAGCTGATTTGCATTGTCAGTGAAAAAAAACAAAAACAAAAACAGGACAGTCCGTCAGTCGTAGAAAATGGATTTGCACGACCACCACCACAGGATTTTTTTTTACTTTGTATCGGCTCCTTTCAACCTAATAACAAGTTTTTATTGGTTCCGTTTGACTTATATTTATGTAATAAGCATGTACACATCGCCACATGATTGAAACGCATCCACAGATATAAAAAATATCTTAATAATAACACATTGCCATTGGCTTTGCTGCTTTAGTAATAGTAGTTATCACAATATGTGTTACCTTGGTTTATGAAGCTAGAGTGATTTCAATCCTGCTAAGGGAAGAACAAAAATTTGTGAGTAAAATCAAATTCAAACTGTTGGTGTGTTTAATACCTCTTCCAACAATATTTCGAATTTGAATTTTTTGATGTTTAACACCACGTGCACTTTCAGCAATATTTCAGCTATATCATGGCAACCAGTTTTAGTGGTGGAGGAAGCCGGAGAGAACCACCGACCCTGGGCAAGCAACTGGTAAACTTGATCACTTGCGGCTGCGAGTCGAGAGCACCGTTTTTTGTAATTTTCAAAGCTGGGCGTGAACCCACAAACGCTGTATTGATGATAGTCTTGTATGAGTTGTAAGATGCAACGACCAAACTCATTGAGCCACCCGGGCCTCCAACAATATTTCAGTTATATCGTCAAACTGTTGGGTTGAATGTTTAAATGTTATACAACATGTTATTAATTGTTTGTAGAACCTTATAAGATGTGTGCAGTTGGTTCCGGGTCCATTCGCACTAATTCATGTTTGCCCTATTACCTGTTCGTCCCTAATACACGTTCGCCCTGGGTCCGTTCAACCTAAAAGTGGGTCTGTTTGCCCTGATAATTAAAAAGTATAAATGATATTTAATTGTTTATAGATAACAAATTGAGACATATAATATGGTACATGCTAAAAAGTGGATATTTCAGTAAAGGTTTGTCTAAGCACACACGAGACCAAAGGACACGATATCATATGTGAAGTGAATAATTCTTTTCCAGTTTCCCGGTTGTTGACTGATTTTGTCTGTTTATTGATTTATGAGTTTTGAATTTCCCTTTGGAAGATTGCTCTGTGTTCGGTAATTTTGTTATTACCCTTATATAATTATAATGATGAAATCAACAATCATTAATTTCAAATAAGTATTTCAAGCATTATACATAATAATTGCTTGAAAAAACATGATTAATTTCCAAAAGCTCAAATAATACTTTTCTATATCATTACTTCTTTACTTTAAATTAAAATATACATTATGTCCATTAAAATACTTTTTAATTATCAGGGCGAACATACCCAAATTTAGAGCGAACGAACCCAGGGTGCAGGACTCACCAAACCAGGCGAAGTGGGCGACTTCTTTGCCTTGGTTTCAATGAAATCGCCCAATTTCTGTCAGAAAGCGAAGTTTCAGTCTTTTCAAGTCCGTATTTTTTTCATCAATAATCATACTTTTTCTTCAATATTCACATAAAAGGAGCTCCCATATTCCTGAAATTTGACCCATACAGGGTTTGATGCTTAATATTTTATTCCAAACTCGTTAATTGCATCCTTTTTAAGATCATTGTGCAGCACATTCATTTTGTGAAAGGTAGGGGAACATGCGGTAGTGGGGAAAGAAACGTTAAAATTTGGATCGATTTTCAGAAGTCTCCCAGATTTTCCCTCACTTCGCCCTTAAGTCAGAAAGAGAAGTCAAGTCGCCCTGTTTTTACAATGTGTGGTGAGCCCTGCAGGGGCCTGGCAAATGTGTAATTAAGGCGAACGGCCCCAATACCTGTGTAGTTGACCCTTGATGTTTATTGTCCCTCTGAGTAATTCTTAAGGACCTGAAATTTTGTCATGATTTATCAAATTTGGGTTTCTTTAGTTACCTTTATATTGAGCGTCAAATTGGAAGATAATTTACTGGGTTTGTTTGAATTTGAATGGTTTTATCTCAGATCCCATTCTCTTGTAAGCAATGTTCTAACTCTTGTCTTGATTGATTCAAAACATAACCCAGTTGTTTGACTACAACTCCTGAGATTCTGAAATATAACTTCAGCCCACTGGCCATCACAGTGTCACATTTTTACCTACTGGTACATGATTTGATATTTGTAAATTTTTTGGCATCATGAATATTCTAGTAAGTATCTGCAATACTCCTCAGTGCTCACTTGCTATTAAACAAACGACAATCAAATATTTAATTTCATATTTCTGTTTTAAATTAAAATTGTGAATACTAAAGAACATGTATTACGTTTTAACTTGTGTAACATTATTTCAGCTGCCATTGCAGATATTTCGACTGAAAAATTAGTTCATACAGAGACACCTCTTCACAGTTCTCCTACTAGAACACCACGTTCAATTATCAACTATGGAGAACTGGTCGTATTAGGGTAAGATATGTTCAATTTCACAAAATTTTGTAAAAGAAAAATTAAATTGTATCTCGTACACATGGTTTTGCATGATTTAACATGTGTTTAAATAGGTATGTATTTGCATACATGTACATATCATAGACTCAGATCAGCCTCCAAACTCAAACTAAAAAAATACTGGTGTATTATCTCAATTAACTGTCCGATTTAAGGGTATTCTCAAATTGGTGTTCTTTTCAAATTCTCATATCTCTGGCCGATTTATTGGTTAGGGTTAGGGCATACGTCAGTGACGTCATTGGACGTCGATTTGAGAAAGTGAGAAACAGCCATAGATTTTAAAATTGGACATGATTTCGAATTTGAGAAAAGGACATAGATCTGAGGTACAGATGTCTGTGATGTAGAAATCAGATATGGATTTAAGGATTGGACATCGATCTGAGTCTTACATAAATATATTTGTACAATAATACTGCCAACAAAGCTATTGTAAATCTTTAATGCAGCCTCTAATATCACTTACAGATCTCTAATAGGGGCCAATGATAATTATAGGCCGCTGTACTAACAGATTTTTATAGTAATTTAATTTTACCCATTTTTGTGACAAGGTTAATATCTTTAACCTAGTCATAATAAATGGGGCAATTATTTAAACGCGCTCTTAAACAAAACAGTTACAATAAAATTTCTCGCAACTTGGATCGTCGGTTAAAAACATACACTCGTGCATAGATTCTTGATCTATGCAATTCATATGATAGAAGAAGAAAAATTCGGAATCCATATTTGATATATTTTCTCTAGATGCCTAGTTCTTTTATATAATGTTCATCGAATTTCATCTGCAAAAGATCTATCGCTGCATGTTGTGATCTGAAAAAATATAGAAATGCACATTCAGTTGTATATTGGCCAAAGTATTAAATAATTAAACAAAAAGTGCAAAAAAAGAAACGAGATGTGATATCAATTTATTTTGTTCATAAAAATAATTCCCGCACGTTCAGTGTGTGTTTTTTAGCTTAAAATGTCGAATTTGATACAATGTTAATGTACAAAATATGTTTGTCTATTGGCATCTGATTGCCTACAAAAATGTGTTTGTATACATATTACATACCTTTCCTAAACATTCTTTCCATTACTGACGAAAACTTTGTAAATCAAAATTGAAGAGCCACATCTGTTTCCACATCAAATATGTGTCAGTCATCATCGTGTTCATCCAATTACATGTGTACAACAGTTACCTGTTATTGTTTTACCTTCAACTGTCGAATGATTTTAATAAAGTTGCACTCGAACGACAATAACACGATCTATGTATTTAAGTTTAATTTATTAAATTGGTTTGTTTTTCTTTTAAGATAATAATAACATTATTCTTATAAATTACTGTATTATATTTTACTACAAAAAATGTATAGCAATAAACAAAAAATATCGGGGTTTATGGGTACATAGGGATATATATTTGATTACCTTTGATACTTGACATTTTTTTAATACACACTTGATTGGTGATACATTTGTATATATAAATCAATTTGAAAGTTGTAGTTGGATTAAATGTCATACAATTTGTTTTTTCAAGAACACTCTTATTGTACAAGTTAGATACATTACTATTGAAACAAAAGAAGTTGCCCGTATTGGATATAACAGGTTTCTTTTTCCGCATTCGTACTCAGGTGAAAGCATTGGTTCTACGCACCTTGGCCTTCGCATGAGTAGTCGTGCAGAAATAGAAACCCTTAATATCCAATATGGACTGCTTCTTTTGTTTCAATAGCACTGTATCTTATGCATATTTTGCTTTATTCGTCCAGTATACAAATAACAATACAAATGTATCTGGTACCTGATTCATGTAGAGCGAATGGGAAGAAACTGTAAAAGTATGTAAGCTGCAGATGTGAAATAGGACACCCTTGAAAACTATTGAAACAATCCTTGTTTCTGCCCTTCTCAGTAAATTTGGCTTGGTACAGGTATTTAGAAGTGGCAGGGTTAATCTTGTTTTATGGGCCCCAACCTCCCTCTTAATGAAATAATGTGGTCCTTCAAGAGTTATCCATAGCATATGTGAGTAAAATGCCTACTGGGTAAACAGCTTTGTTACAAAGAATGATCAGTCTTAAAGGGATGCCAACTGGGTAAACAGCTTTGTTACAAAGAATGATCAGTCTTAAAGGGATATTAATACTCATTAAAAAAAAAGAATAACGATTATATTCAGTCCTTGAAATGAAAATTTGAATTCACTGGCCCGAATCAAATTATTGATTTGATTTGATTTGATTTTTGGTGTTTAATGCCACTTTCAACAATATTTCAGCTATATCATGGCGACCAGTCTTAGTGGTGGAGGAAGCCGGAGTACCCGGAGAGAACCACCAACCATGGGCAAGCAACTGGTAAACTTTATCACTTGCGGCTGCAAGTCGAGTACCCTTTTTAGCTCACCTGACCCAAAGGGTCATGTGAGGTATTGCTATCACTTGGCGTCCGTCCGTTAACTTTTTCATATTTTAATCTACTCCTCTGAAACAACTGGGCCAAATGGAACCAAACTTGGCAGAGAACACCTATATAAGGTCCTCTATAAATTTTCTTCACTTCGTTCAATTCCGCCAACAAATATGGCCGCCAAGGGCAATTCTTGTTTCTGATTGGTTAATGTTAAACAAATCTTCTCCTCTGAAACTGCTTGGCCAAATGGAGCCAAACTTGGCAGGAAGCGTCTATGTAAGATCCTCTATAAAACTTCTTCATTTTTTGTTCATTCGGCCGACAAACATGGCCGCTGTTACTAAAAATAGAACATATGGTAAAATTGCAGGTTTTTGGGTAATTACTCAAAAACTGTTAATAATATCAAAAATCTGACATGGGGTGAAAATGATCAGCACAGCAAGTTCTACCTACCCTGCAATTTTGAAGTAAATATGATTACCCATCTTGGAGGTATTGCCCTTTTTTTCATCAAATTTTTAAAATTTTAATATTTTTCGTCCTTTATTTCAAAAACTATAAGAGATAGATGTTAAGTTTAATTGCAAAAATGTGCAGCATGTCACGATCTACCTACCCTGCAATTTTGAAGTAAATTCCATTACCCATTTTGGAGTTATTTCCCTTTTTTCATCAAATTTTCAAAATTTTAATACTTTTCATCCTTTATTTCAAAAACTATAAGAGATGGATGTTAAGTTTAAACTGCAAACATGTTCAGCATGGCATGATCTACATACCCTGCAATTTTGAAGTATATTCCATTACCCATTTTGGAGTTGTTGCCCTTTTTTCATAAAATTTTTAAAATTTTAATACTTTTCGTCCTTTATTTAAAAAACTATAAGAGATAGATGTCAAGTTTAAACTGCAAACATGTTCAGCATTGCAAGATCTACCTACCCTGCAATTTTGAAGTAAATCCTATTACCCATTTTGGAGTTATTGCCCTTTTTTCATCAAATTTTTAAAATTTTAATACTTTTCGTCTTATATTTCAAAAACTATAAGAGATAGATGTTAAATTTAAGCTGAAAACATGTTCAGTTTGTCGAGATCTACATGCCCTGCAATTTTGAGGTAAATCTTATTACCCGTCTAGGAGTTATTGCCCTTTTTTCATTATTTTTTAACTCACCTGGCCCAAAGACATTATCTTTTATTCATAAATGTTTAAAACAGTTAAGGTAATGGTTATCTCCCTTTGAAATTTGCTTCAGTATCATTCTATTGTCAAGTGAGCGATACAGGCTCAGTGGGCTGAGCCTCTAGTTTGTAATTTACAAAGCCGGGTACAAACCCACGCCGTATTGGTGATAGGCTTGTATGAGTTGTTAGATCCAGCGACCTAACTCATTGAGCCACCCGGGCCCCTTCAAATTATTGAATTAGTTTATATATCTAAATAAAAACTAAAATTAACTTGTCCAAACACAGTTTTACTGGTCTTGGGAGAATCAGTGCTCATCGTGAGGACTATATTTCATAATATATTCATAAAAAGTATGTTACAAGCCAATTGTCCCTCAATCTCTATTCTTGTCAATTAATAATATAAATGTTTGTTAAATTACATGATATTCTTACATCACAGGCCATCATTATAACTTAGATAAAACCACTTCTTTATTAAAAAAACCCAACTAATATTATCAACAATAAACTGCTTCTTGAAAGAACTAGTAAAATCACATACTATTAGTCTAATCAGCTATAGTACCAATTAATTCAAACATTAGCACCAGCCAGCAAGTTTTGACAGCTTGGTATGTCAGTCTTATCAATGAATTACAATGTATGTCATTCTAAGACATTTGGTGAATTAAAATGAATACTATGAGTATATCTTTTCCATAGGAACATAAAAATTACAAAAAGGAACTTTATCTGAAAGCTTGGTAAATATATAGACTAAATATAGTCTTATTTTATTTTTAGATGCAACAGACATTTACTAAGTGGTGATAATTTATATTTCTACTTTTAGATACAATGGACATTTATCAAGGGGTGATAATTTATATTTCTACTTTTAGATACAATGGACATTTACCAAGTGGTGATAATTTATATTTCTACTTTTAGATACAATGGACATTTACCGAGTGGTGATAATTTATATTTCTACTTTTAGATACAATGGACATTTACCGAGTGGTGATAATTATAGATTATTACATGGCATTTTCCATATCGGCCCTGGTATCAGCCTGAGACTGTCATATCGGACCCGAGGGCCGATATGAGTCGAGGGCTGATACCAAGGCTGATATGGAAAATGCCATGTTATAATCTATTTATCATATATTTTCAACTAAAAAGATTTAGCCTGTAGAAAATCAAAAAAATACCATTTACAAAAAAAATTTAATTCAACAACTCAAAAACAAAGTTTTATAACTTGTGGAATTTACTTCACAATTATGGATTTTTAAAATTGTCACCATAAATGTTTATGGTCACATTGCCAACAGATGCATTACTCATCATAGCAAATCAAAAAATACCATTAACAAGAAATATTTAAAAAAAATTCAAAATTTTCAACATTGTTTTTTAAATTTCAAAATTTTCAAAAATTTTCTAAAATTTCAAAAATTTCATAAAATTTTGAAACTTTCAAAATTTCATAGGATTTTAAAAATTTTCAAAAAGATTTCAAAATTTTCATAAAATTTCTAAAATTTCAAAAAATGTAAAAATTTTCATAAAATTTCATACGATTAAAAAATTTCAAAATTTCAAAAATATTAATATTTTTTTAGAATTTCAAAATTTTCATAAAATTTCAGAACTTGCTGCTAAAATATTTATTACTATATAATAAAAGGGTTGTGATATGGGTTTTATTTCTACTTTTAGATACAATGGACATTTACCAAGTGGTGATAATTTATATTTCTACTTTTAGATACAATGGACATTGACCAAGTGGTGATAATTTATATTTCTACTTTTAGATACAATGGACATTTACCAAGTGGTGATAAGGGAAGAAGGAAGAGTAAATTTATTTTGTACAAGAAGCAATGTGGAAATGGAGTTAAACCATTCCGTAAACATATTGTCAAAAATCCACATTCCGCAAAGGTAAGTTCTGAAAACTTCATATTAAGTAAGTAAGATTAATTATATAGTGATTGATTGTTGTTTAAGGCCAAGAGAGCAAATGTTATTATGGCATAAAGAAGTCATTCACCAATGAGATGATGTTGATGTACGATTTGTACTAGACCATCATGCTTAGCATGATTTTTATAATGCTGACTCACTGAAACAACAATTCACAGAAGATATTTCGCTCCACTCAAATGCATTATGTGAGCTAACCAGTCTTTGGTTTGACCTGACTAGTATCAAACCCAAGATCAACTGCACTCAAGGCGAGCACTTAAACCATTACACCAAGATGGAATCTTTGATTTAATATAAATAAAATGTTTTGTAAATCTGTTATTGTAAAATGAATTCATTTATCAAATTTCTCTTCAGTTAAATTCTTAAGCTTAATGCAAATACATGTATTGTATTCAAATTCAGAAAGTTCTCAAAGTTATATCATAATCTATCTGTAATTTAACTGAAATAATTTTATATTTAAGTGACTGTGCAATTATTTTTTCAGGCCGTCCAAGATTCACACCAGCATTCTGTGACATATACCTTGTCTCGTAACCAAGCTGTGATAGTAGAATACAAACATGATGGTGATACAGATATGTTCCAGGTCAGTTACATGTTTGTGTATGATATAAATCAATCCATAATAAAAAATATTTAAGATACTGTCTGTTTCTTTACTTTCAAAACAACAAACAAATAATGGTTTCTAACCTTGCAGAAAAACATAGTTTTCTTGTTGTGCATGCATTTGTCAAAAAACTATGAACACATTTCCTCTATTGGATCTGAATTTTGAAATACAATTGTCTTTAAAAGTTTTATAATGATTATGATATGAATAGAAACTAATTCCTTTTCTGATGAGAATTATTTCCAAAATTCTGTGGTCTTTGCTCCAAATAACATTATTTCAACTATCAGAGATATGAAAGGACCATAATGGACCAATGCCCAAAATAATTACAGCTCTATTTTAATATGTAAAAGTTTAACATGCATGTAGGATCATATGTCAAAATGAGTTAATAATTATGTCTCCCCTTCAACAAAGAGAGAGATATTGTTTTTACCCTGAAATTTCATTTTTTTTCTTGTTGTTTTTCTTCTTCTCGTAGGAGCTTTTTTTTCTCTTAAAGTCTAGAATTTCTTGGATCTAAACTGTGTATAAAATACCAGGTGAGTTATATAGGCTCAAGTGAGCCTCTAGTTTATAGACATAATAAAAAAAAATTCAATAACATAAATGATATGAGCTTTTGAAAGACTTATGAAACATTTTTGAAAATTTACTTTCAGTTGTAATAATTATTTTAGAAGTAGAATTCTATTACAGATTGGGAGATCATCAGAGACACCAATCGATTTTGTAGTCATGGATACAATCCCTGGTAACGAGAGGACTGCTACAGACAATATAACACAGAGTACAATATCACGGTTTTCATGTCGAATCGTTGTTGACCGTGATCCTCCTTACACTTCTAGAATATATGCTGCAGGATTTGATTCTGGAAAAAATATTTTTCTAGGGGTGTGTATTTTATCTTAATAAAAGTTTTTGTTTTGATGATTGTGACAGTTTCTTCATTCCCAGCATACGATTTTCATGGATACAAAAATAAATATACAACCTGAAATTTTTCATTACCATAACAAAGAGGATATATTTATTATTGATTCTACTTTAGTCAGTTATATAATTGTTCAATTTGTAATTATCCAAGGAAACCTTAAGCTTTAAACAGATGATGGGCTGTAGGCATAAACATGTCAATTGTCTTTTTTTATTTCACATATATTTTAAGTAATTGGAATGACATCTATTTATGCACTTTCAACCACTTATTTGCCAAGTCATGGAAGCCATGTTTATCAATAGAGTAGACCAGAATTCAAAATCATTTGAAATTTATACATATGGTCAAGGACCATAAAAGGCAGACCAACTTTGATTGCAGACTTTATCATTTTTCTGTACTGGAGTTATGTAACTTGATGTTAAAAGATACAAATTTTGATTTCCATATCCTAACTTAAGGTGGTACCATACACTTCAGGTAAAATTTGATCTGTTCGTTTAATTTTCTTATTTTTTTGGCAGTGTGTTTGAATATATCCACTGTAATAAATATCAAAATTTTAACAAATTCCAACCAACAGACTCAGAGCTATAAATTCATTAGCCACATAGCAGCTTTTCTCTCTGTGGTTTTGATCACCGAGATGCTTGAAATCTGCATACAAACATCATATGATCAAAGCGTTCAACTGATTTTAAAGAGTTATCTCCCTGTAGTGTATGATATCCCCTTAAGTATCCTTTTGCCAAATATGATGATATTTTTATACACTGTTTGTTTTACAATAATACACAGCCTAAGTCTAAATTTGGTATATTTCCCTTGTATGTTTTCTTCACACTTTCATACTTTTGTTATATACCTTATGTATGTAACTATTGATTTATATTAATTGTATTGTTCTTTATAATATTTTAGTAATATGATAATAGGTGTTACCTAACTTGGAACGAAGTCCAATAATTTTTTTTAAACAACATTAACTCAGATATATATGGACCTATATTATATTTTTTTTCAAAGTAGACCGGGGGAGGATCCAGACTTTCTCAAAAGAGGGGGAAAATAAGGGGACCCAAACCCAAATTTTGCGTCTTTTTTAAAGGTTTTTCGCCAAAACGGCAACCTGCCCCCTCCTGTAGACTGTTAGTCCGAGATAGACTGTGCACCCAGTCCGGTGTTGTATAATCCGGTACTCGACATCTCAATTTCATAGCAAATATTATTTCGGACAGGAGGAGGAAGAAATGAAACTCTGTTTAATGATATTGTCAGTCCCATGGTATATGTTTGAACACATTGCGATTTTGAGTCATTTTTTAACATTCATAACCGGAATTGGGTACGAACTGGAAAAAGTACAAGTTGACATGGAATCTGTAAATCGTTCCAGATTAATGCGCATTCGATTTTCTGCAGATTTAACCATGTATTGGTTTCCGTTGTGTCATTTCCGTTGCAAGGAATTTAAGCCGTTAGTGATATGGATCTGGAATCAAAATATTGCTATTTCTACCATAGTTGGGACTTTGTCCCATATAATATGAGCATGGTAGTACATTTTTTTGTACTTTAATCAATATTCTGATTGGTCAATATTTTGGTATAGTTTGAACTTGGTAATAATTTATCAATATTCTAATTATCCCCTCGCCAACGAAGTTGCGAAGGGATATAGTAACGCTACTGTCCGTCCGTCCGTCCATCATTCCGTCCTTCCATAATATCCTTGTGAACACTCTAGAATCAACATCCTTCAATGGATTTTGACCAAACTTGGTACATACTTAGTCCTCAAGAGAATCTGGAACCCTATTGATTTTCAAGGTCAAAGGTCAATGTCACCAGGTCAAATGTTTACCACGTAACATCCTTGTGAACACTCTAGAATGAACATCCTTCAATGGATTTTGACCAAACTTGGTACATACTTAGTCCTTAGGAGAATCTGGAACCTATTGATTTTCAAGGTCAAAGGTCAAGGTCACCAAGTCAAATTTTTACCACGAAATATCCTTGTGAACAGTAGAATCAACATCCTTCAATGGATTTTGACCAAACTAGGTACAGACTTAGTCCTTAAGCGAATCTGGAACCCTATTGATTTTCAAGGTCAAGGTCACCGGGTCAAATTTTTTACTGCATAACATCCTTGTGAACACTAGAATCAACATCCTTCAATGGATTTTGACCAAACTTGGTACATACTTAGTCATTAAGTGAATCGGGGAACCCTATTGATTTTCAAGGTCAAAGGTCAAGGTCACCAGGTCAAATTTTTAGACGAGGGGATATGCCATGATTTGTGTTGCCCTTGTTGATTTAATTATTATGGCAGTACAAACAACTGGGATCAATAGCATCAATGCACAATTTTTTAACCCTGTGCAAAGTTTTTGTCATGTGTATTTTATAATTATGATTATTATACATGTTTTAGATATTGAATTTCATTTAATGTATGTCTGAGTGAATACTGTAAATTCAGAAATTATTGCGATGTTTTAATTATTGCGAAAAATGTGACTGATGTGAAATCGCAATAAATAAACCTCGCATTTCGGAATTATAAGTATACATTTGTACTGGAGGACTTCATGCTTCGCAATAATAAAAATAGCAATCTGTGAAAATTTTCGAAGATCGCAATAATAAATGAACGCAATAATTTCCAAATTTACAGTAACATGTTATTTTCATACAGGAGAAGGCTGTCAAATGGTATTCTGGAGAACAGATTGATGGTTTAACAACTAATGGTGTATTTATCATGAAGCCACAAGGAGGTTTTAACCACTCTGCATCTCCTGGTGTATGGAGAGAGATTTCTGTAGGAGGAGCTATTTATCCTCTTAGGGAGTCCAGATCTGCACCTTTAAAAAGTAACCAGGTAAGATTTTACAAAATACAGTGAAACATGTCTAAGCTGAACCCTGAATAAAACTCAATCCTGTAAAACCCTAACTTAGGATAAAGTCCCAACCAGCCAATGTATTCAATCTTTGTTAATTAAACCTGCATAAATCTAACACCTGTTTATTCTGATCACAACAGGTGATGCCAATGATGTTCAGTTTAGATAGCTTTCACTGTACCTTTTATTTTAAAGTTGTAAACATATCTTCAGACTTTGACAGATCTAAGCAGCCTCTTAAGTAAAAGTGAAAGTTTGATTGAAAAATAGGTTTAGTCCAATGAAGATAATGCAATTTATAGATAATACCAGTTACCATTAATGAACTGCATTGGAGGCATAATGGTTAGCGTGCTCACCTTGAGTGCGGTAGATCGTGGGTTGGAGCACCGGTCGGTTCAAACCAAAGACTATAAAATTGGACTTTGTTGCTTCTTCGCTGAGCATGTTACATTAAGGAGAAAGAGCAAATACTGGTTGGCTCAGAATCAGAATAATGTGTCAGAGTGGAGCGACATGTCTACCCGCTGACTGTTGTTTCAGTGAGCTAGCACTATAAAATCCAACTGAGCTTGTTGTTCTAGAACAAAGCGGACCTGATCATCATCTCATTTAAAATTAACTTGTTCTCGCCATAATATAGCTGAAAAATTGCTGAATTGCCTTTAAACAACAATCACTCACTCGCTCATTAATGAGTTATTTCCCCTTTAAATATAATATTTTTTCTTAGGACTAAATGCAAATAAATGTGACATATATTACTGTTGTAAATTTAATGACTTTTAGTTTTTGATTGTGTATTAATTGAAGATAATAAGATGTCTTTATCAAGGAAAATAAAGAAATAGTTTATCAAATAACATTTTATTTTAACAATGAAAGCTATTTTTAAATATGAGAAACTTGTAGAAATGAATTATGCCTCAAAATTGATTGATTTATTTGAAGCCTTAAATTATTTACTTACTATTTAATTACATTTTTGTTTGTCATTCTGAAATTGTGTGTTACAGCAATGATGTGATATTTTGATTTGCATACTGGTATATCTATTCAATATGTGCCTACCATAGTTTGAAAGTTTGACTAATGTGAAGGGCCGTGGTTTTCTTCAATAAAAATAGCATCTACAATATATCTGATATAGTGTTGATAGTCACATCATAATATCTTAATCCTAATAATAATGTGGTTGACATGTTTTAATTCTTCATGTACCTAAATGAAGCCTACTTTATCTTATATTTTTTTAATGATAATGTTTTAAATTGCATTTCTTTAAACTGTGAGGAAAAAAAATAATTTGCACCTGTATTTCAAATGAAAATTTAGGATTATTTGTTAATTGTATCTTTATTTTTAGATAACAGATGAAGATAACATATTATATGACGGTACATTGATAGACCTTTGTGGAGCTACATTGTTATGGAGATCTGCCATGGGTTTAGTAGCATCTCCAGTAAGTATAAAGAAGTATTATGTTATTTATTAATATTTAGCTCACATCTATAGACCAGGGTCCATTTTGGGTATTATAACTTTGTATCTATTGTCGTCTGCATCCATTTGCTAAATATACATTTCAATCTGTTTCTCACAAACCATGGCTTCAATGGAAACCAAACTTGGTAGAACAGTTGCCTGTTGTTTCATTTGGAAATTCAAGATGGCTGCCAGGCCTTGTACTTTCTGATTGGCTGAAATTTCAAATATATTGTTCTCACAAGCCAAATGTGTGATGAAATTGTTAAATGATATCCTTATATGAACCTCTTGATAGTTTGTAGTTTTATTGTTGATCAGAAGTCTAAAATGGCTGCCACCATAGGAGAAAGTTTAACATAGGATTCTATTGGAATATGAGATTGTTTTTTTTTCTCAAATACTAGAAACTTGAATGAATTCGATAAGTACATGAATAGTCATTGGAATGTCCCTTAAAATGGTAGGATTATTTGTGTGGATTAGAAATTAATGCCGACAGACACGACAGGATATCATTGTTAAACTATGGAAATATGAATAAAAAGCTTTTTTTTAAAGAAACAACTTTCTTAAACCCAAGCATTGCATGAATAACCAGCAATACAGACTTGGTATCTTTTTGTGATGATGTCTACATCAGACATAGATAAGAGGCAGTAACTCACATCGACTGACTTTCTAATTTAGTTTAATAACCACTAGATATCAAGATTGTTGCATGTTATGGTGAAAAGATAACTAGGTACTTTCTCTAGGTAGTTGTTTTTAGCATGCCAGCTTTCTTTAATATGATTACCAAAATATGACTGGTTGGTTGGGATTATGGTGTTTAACACCACTTTCAAAGATATTTCAGTTATATCGTGGTAGTCAGTTTTATTGGTGGAGGAAACCGGAGTACCCAGAAAAAAACACCGACCTGTCACAAGTCACTGACAAACTTTACCACATTATGTTGTATCAATAACTGAAATACTACTGGAAGTGATGACAGTCAATCTGATATATTGATACTCATCACAACTTATGATTTTAGCTGGTGCTTTAATTTTATATAATTAATTTGCACCACATAATAATGTACATATTGAAATCTTTGAGTTTATTTAATGTCTTCTCTATTTCAAGTTTGTTAAACACATCAAATATATTACTAATAGAAGATGCCTCATTCTGATTAAGAGACACCAGGATTATTAGTGTTGTTAGGACAAAAAAGTCAATATGATACATTTTTTGCATTTAGATATGTGTATTGCTGTTTTGTGAATTATTTTAGCAGTTGTAGTAGAAAGTATCAATTTTGAAGGAAAAAACATGCATGAAAATATTTGGTGGTTTTATGTTTTTGTGATTACAATGTACTTTCAGTTTCCATCACACAATGTGTAAAATTTTAATATTGGTGGTCTTTAATTTTAATGTTTTGATCAAAAGGCTAAAATCAGCGAAATATTTTCTGCTATGCAATAGTAGAGCAAGCCTTGATTTAATGAACTTAAGATTTAGATTTATATATGTGTGTTGTTTAGGAAAACCTGATAAGGTTAACATGAGATTTAGACCTATAAGTTAATAAGGCATAAGTTAACTTGATATTTGTACCTTTGTTTTTTAAAATTTTATATAGAGTGAACACGAGTTTGAAAACCTGGTGGAAACTATTAACGCTGGTCGTCCACAGTGTCCAGTAGGATTAATGACCCTTGTTCTACCAAGTAAAGGAACCTTAGGTACAGCAGACAAACAACCATATGTTTATCTACAGTGTGGACATGTACATGGACATCATCAGTGGGGACAGAAAGATGACAGCAGAACATGTCCTCTTTGTCTCATGGTAGGTTAATGAAATGCACAATGATGACAGCAGAACATGTCCTCTTTGTCTCATGGTAGGTTAATGAAATGCACAATGATGACAGCAGAACATGTCCTCTTTGTCTCATGGTAGGTTAATGAAATGCACAATGATGACAGCAGAACATGTCCTCTTTGTC
>MJUT01008329.1:243821-271275 GCA_002080005.1 Gigantidas platifrons
AAATCTTACCAGAGTTACATCCCTTTTTATACTTCAAAATTGCTAATATTTTGGTTTCCAAATTATAACTTGTGAACAAAAAGTCAGATTGAAACTAGGTTTGGTATGTAAGTGTATCTCATGAATATCTAGGTCAAGTGCGATAGCGATCATTTTTCGACAAATCTTACCAGAGTTACATCCCTTTTTATACTTCAAAATTGCTAATATTTTGGTTTCCAAATTATAACTTGTGAACAAAAAGTCAGATTGAAACTAGGTTTGGTATGTAAGTGTATCTCATGAATATCTAGGTCAAGTTCGATAATGATGATTTTTCGACAAATCTAACCAGAGTTACTCCCCTTTTTTTACTTCAAAATGGTCCTTGGATGGTCCCCTTTCAGAATTATGAGTGATACAGGCTCCCCTGACCCTCTAGTTTACAGTAGTTTCAAAATTTAATCTTATGATGTAACCTTGGCGTCGGGGGACCAGTGGCCAACGGCCTTTTATCAAATTCGCAATGATATCAGCAGAACATGTTTTCTTTGTCTTATGTTAAGTTAATTAAATTCACCACAATGCCGACAAAACATGTCTTCTTTGTCTCGTGGTAGGTTAATTAATTTCATTACAATGCTGAGAGAATATGTCTTCCTAATTATCTCATGGTAGGTTAATTAATTTCACTACAATGCCGGCAGAGAATGTCCTAAGTCTCATGACAGGTTAATTAATTTCACTACAATGCCAGCAGAGAATGTCCTAAGTTTCATGACAGGTTAATTAATTTCACTACAATGCCGGCAGAGAATGTCCTAAGTCTCATGACAGGTTAATCAAATGCATTACAATGATACAGAACATGTTCTTTGAAGGATATTCAAATTTTAAGTTTGTATTATTGTATTTCGTTTTCAAGGTTGTAGATTTTTTTTTATAATGTTTGTATTATATTATTTTCAGGATGGTCCATTTGTAAAGTTAAAGATGGGATGTGAGCTAAGTGTGTATGTGGATTCAGATTTACCTACGCATTGCTTTAACCCATGTGGTCACATGTCATCAAAAAATACTTCAAAGTAAGTCATACTGTTCTATACATTATACTACAGAAAGAAGAAATTATACCAAAAGGGAAATCAAAAAAGGACAATCCAGAGAAACTGGCAACATAGGGTACACAAGAAAAAGGGGCAGTCAAAAAATGACAATCCAGAGAAACTGGCAACATAGGGTACACAAGATGAAGGGGCAGTCAAAAAATGACAATCCAGAGAAACTGGCAACATAGGGTACACAAGACGAAGGGGCAGTCAAAAAATGACAATCCAGAGAAACTGGCAACATAGGGTACACAAGACCAATAGGGTACACAAGACCAAGAAAACTACAAAACACAACACAATGCGTAAACAAACACAAATAACGTAAATAAGACATAAGTCCATCCACAAACAACTGGAGGTAAAGACGAACCGATGATGAGAGTTAAACAGTGGTGATTGATAATATCTACAGTCACAATAACATGATGTGGAAAGTTTCTTTGAAGTTTTAGTAAAATGAAAGGTACATGATATTAATGTTCTTCATCTTATGATTTGATTTTTGGTGTTTAATGCCACTTTCAACCATATTTCAGCTTTATCATGGTGACCAGTTTTAGTGGTGGAGGAAGCCGGAGTACCTGGAGAAAATCACCGACCATGGGCAAGCGACTGGTAAACTTTATCACTTGCGGCTGTGAGTCGAGTGCACCCTTTTTTGTAATTTACACAGCCGGGCGTGAACCGACGTCGTATTGGTGATAGGCTTGTATGAGTTGTTAGAACCAGCGAGCTAATTCATTGAGCCACCCGGGCCCCTCTTCATCTTATGATCATAGTTCCTATATCACAGTTTTAAATAGTATCTTTGTTCTGTTTGTGAAAACTTACATTAAGCTTAGTTTTCTTGATAAAAACCTGCACACAAAGAACAATTTATTGCATGTTTATTATTATATTAAAATATTAAGTGTGTTATTAATCAATATTAGAAAATAAAATTAAAAACATTTCTCTAAGAATTAGCAGTTTTTTATCATGTAACGATGTTTTTACCATGACAGCAAATATATTTTGTGTTTATAGATATTGGTCACAAGTTCCAGTGCCTCATGGTTGTCAAGGATTCCAGACAGTTTGTCCATTCTGTGCTACACCATTAACAGACCCTCCTTTTATCAAGCTGATATTCCAAGATAATACTGAATGATATCAACTTAACATAACCTATGACATGCTTATCAGATACTCCATTTATTAACCTGACATGATATCAACTTCAGACGGCCTGTCATTCTGACATAGTCAAATGGTATCAACTTCAGACGGCCTGTCATTCTTTGTTTAACCCTCTTATTACCAGACTAGTATTTTAACATGATGCTATTGTCTCATAGTTGTCTTGGGAAAATGTATTATGTTTCATCAACTTCCTGCAGAATTTTTTGCTCAAGTGCTAAAACATATTAACTACATGGTTGTAATGGAATGAAAAAGGATGGTATCAACTTTTGTGGTTGTCAAGGAATCCAAAACCAATTGTATGCACCCACATTGTTGTCAGGGAATTAAGTTTGTACAATATCATACCACATTGCTTTTAAATATCAAGACGATATTGTTATGTCCCATGGTTCTTAAAGACTTAATTTATCCAGTGATTTAACTGTCATGAATCAAGTTTAATTAAATCAAGTAACATTTTAGTATGTCCCAATAAAACCTATTGTATTACAAACTTAAATACAACCTTTAAATTAACATTTTCATTTTGTCTAAGTTACTCTGACTTCTGGTATGTAATTTTATGGGTTCAAAAAAGTAAGCATTATTAAGATTAAATCTCATGTTACATTTAAATCTAATAATTACATCTGCAATATAATTAACCTTTTCAGTACTAATGAATCGTGGGCATTTCTCCATTGGTCATATTCAGTTGTTTACTTTATTTTTTATCAATAACAAGTATGATGTACAGAAGTCCCAGGATGCACTTGTATTCTAGAATTCATTCATTCAGTTATTTCATATGCAGGCTGTACAGTCATAAAACTTTCTAATACAATTTTTGTACTGGTACTCAAAAAATTACCAATCAGAAGACTATCCAACATAGTCAGTGATTGGACAATTTGGGAGTAAGAATATGAATTTCATAAGCAAATCTTTTCTGACCATAAAGCCTGATCAAGTAACTAGAAAGATTTTAATAAATATTCATCACTTTTTACTGTATAACATGGTAACTCAGAAATTGATATGGCACATGTTTGTCAATGTCTGTCTTAACATCAAATATTAGTCAGGAACATTGTTCTGCTATTTAAAAGTGCAATATTAAGTCTCTGTCATTGTTATTTAGTTTTTTTATTTTTTTTTTTTTTTAATCAAACATTGACTGTTTGTTTCAAGGAGAACTGACTGGGTTGTAAACACATGAAATGTCCAGTACATTTTGTTTAGATAATGTCATTATTGTCAGTCATGTGATGTGAAGCCTAGAGCAAGTACAGTTTGATAATGTGTATACAGTAACCACAGTTTGATCTTGATATTTTTTAATGATAATAATGATGGAGATGGTTTGTGCATTTTTTTTGCATTAAAACAAATAATATCCTGTTTTCATCAACATAACGTAACATTCACTAAACATCTCCACTATAAGTTTGTTAATCACGTAAAGACAAGTTTTTAGACCGTAACATTTTAATTCTCTTTGTACCAAAATAGTATTTCTATTTCTCCGGGATAATCAACTGTACTGCCTCTTGCCAAAGAAATGAGATTTATGCCATATCATGTTCATTGTATCATTGTTTGTTTGTTTTTTTTTATCATAGTATATTTCATCAGTCTAATTTTTAAGTTATTGCCAATTTTATTATGTTATTTTAAATAGTACTTACTGTGTCCAACAACTTGATTTTTTGTTTATAAATTGTTAGACTCTTGGTCATGATCTTATAAAGATGATTGTAGACATTTGACTTATTTATATATATTAAGATAGAGCAGTAGTAAAATACCAAATAGAGAGACATAATTTATAACCTTATGTGATTTCAAATCACTGTTTTCTTGTATGGAATCTTTGTTTAACATCATAATATAGTTTATTCAAAAACTTAACTTAAACTCTGTTATTTTATAATAAGATGATCTTTCTGTGAGTGTTGTATCAGTCTGAGCTGGTGTAAGCTATTACTGACTTACTGATGTAATAATAACATAAACGTTCCATGTTATAATAAGATGATCTTTCTGTGAGTGTTGTATCAGTCTGAGCTGGTGTAAGTTATTACTGACTTACTGATGTAATAATAACATAAACGTTCCATGTTATTATTAAAGTCTTTATGATGGAGATAAGCTTTATAGATTGTTATGTTAAGTGTTGTTAGTGATTTATCCTCTATATTGTGTTATTTCTTAGTTTCCTTCATATATTAGTTACAAAAGACAAGAATAGATCTGTGTAACCTGCCCTTGAGGAGGTTTACTCCTTACATACTTATGTTGTCAAGTTTGTCTGTGACTTCCCGCAGGTTGATAGTTTTCTCGAAGCATTGTGTTTTCCTCCACCAATAAAATCTCACCATGACAACAGAGTTCACCATACCAGGCAAAGTATGCAACTTTTCGGCTTGTTTTCAATGAACGTGCACTACTTCCGCTTTCAAAGCAAAGTTTTTCTCATCCTGTCAGTTTTTCACCAGCAATCCTACTTTTTCTTGAATATTCACACATATGGAGCTCCAATGTTACTGATATTTGATAAATAGGGTTTGTCATGAAATATTTTATTTGAAACTCCCAGATTTTTCCTCACTTGTCCTGAAGTCTTCTGAAAGAGAAGTAAAGTTGTCTTGTTTTTACCAAGTGTGGTGAACCCTACACAATGTATTTGATGTTAAACACCTACGACAGAACTGTGACCTATCATCTACATCATGGTTAAATATACTCAGCATTACCATACTACATGTACTGGTATGTCAGTCTCACAGAACTTTACATTGCTTAGTCATCTAACTTGTAAATCTATCCTGCCATTAGTCTCCTTTGAGGGTATAGTCATAATATACGCACCTTTGTATGATGTATTAGTAAGAAGTGAGTACAACAATGTACTGGTACTCATTTGTCAGTTATTTGTTGTTTTTATTTTAAATTGAGGGAACCTCATACATGTAACAGTTGTTTAATATAAATTAAGATTATATATGTGTACATGCTGTTTATTGTAAATATTCAATTGTTTTTATTGTATGTAAATATGTTGTGTACATGTGTAATTTCTGAGTGCTTTATCTGTTTCTGTAAAAATAAGTTATTACAACGTATGAAAGTCTCGTGTACATGTACAATTTAAAATAGCTGTTTTTAGTGTGTCAGTATTGTCATTGTGCAACTCAAGTATAAATGTGCTTGTTTTTTTCTTCTAAGAATGTTTAGTTCATGATTATCATTAGTTCTTGATTATCATCAGTTCTTGATTATGATCAGTTCATGATTTTCATTAGTTCTTGATTATTATTAGTTCATGATTGTCATTAGTTCATGATTATCAGTAGTTCATGATTATCATTAGTTCATGATTATCAGTAGTTCATGATTATCATTAGTTCTTGATTATCATTACTTCATGATTTTCATTAGTTCTTGATTATTATTAGTTCTTGATTATTATTAGTTAATGATTATCATTAGTTCTTTATTATCATTAGTTCTTTATTATCATTAGTTCTTGATTATTATTAGTTCTTGATTATTATTAGTTCTTGATTATCATTAGTTCTTGATTATTATTAGTTCATGATTATCATTAGTTCATGATTATTATTAGTTCATGATTATCAGTAGTTCATGATTATCATTAGTTCTTGATTATCATTACTTCATGATTTTCATTAGTTCTTGATTATTATTAGTTAATGATTATCATTAGTTCTTTATTATCATTAGTTCTTTATTATCATTAGTTCTTGATTATCATTAGTTCTTGATTATTATTAGTTCATGATTATCATTAGTTCATGATTATTATTAGTTTTTGATTATCATTAGTTCTTGATTATTATTAGTTCTTCACCTGAACACACTTCTAAAACTGCATGCTTCTTTAGCATAGATTATACTCAGAACAAAGTGATCAATTAAGTCTGGCATGGATTAGTATTGTAAGTGTTCTATTTTGAGATTATTTCTATCCAGACATAATTATTATTATGATTAATAAAACTTTTACAAATAACAATATTGAAATAGACCATATTTAAGTTCTGGTACATGTATTTGGTTGTATCATTTCCATTTAAAAATTTTAGTCCACCAAAATGAGATAGTCATCCGACATGGACGTAAACAACTTTCAGATGTGACACTATTTTATGTACCTATAAATCTTTATTTCTCTCTGCATAAGAAACAAACGAAGATGTGGGGTGTACAGATGTTTAACTACATTCTTTCTATGTTTCCCAGCACTTTTAGTATATATTCTAGATTTAAGAACAAAATCAGGAACTCTGATATGGTCTATTGAATTACATTTTAAATGACTTTAATATCATCTCCACAACAAAGCACCTTTTTTATTTTTATTTTATTTTTATGATTTTATTGTGAATGAAATTTGTTGACAGATGTAAGTAAATTTATTGTTGTGTAAGATATGTTAGCTGCATCGTCAGATCAAATTCGATTTACAGGGTTTTTAATAGTCCTACTATAGACATAATAATGAACTTGATCATATCAGGCGTTTGTTTAATAGAAGTAAGGTGATCAGCTGATTTACAGGGTTTTTAATAGTCCTACTATAGACATAATAATGAACTAGATAATATCAGGCGTTTGTTTAATAGAAGTAAGGTGATCAGCTGATTAGCAATGAGTAGTAAAAGTAGGAAGAATAACAGATCCTGGTTCTTTCTGTGCAATATAGGATCTTTACATTTCTTGTGCAATAAAGGGTCCTCACTCTTCCTGTGTAATATAAGTTCTTGGCTCTTCTTTTATCATATATAATATCTTAGTGGCAATGATGGTAACATTATAAGTAAAGAAGTATACACTCATATGATGAGGCTAGATAAGAAAATGTTGTGTGTGTCCACTTTATGCTCTGGCAGGACAGTCTTTTTCTTTTATTAAATATTGTAGTGTTCAGAAATGTTAAGCTAGTCTTTTCAATGCATTTTGTAA
The DNA here is from genome assembly GCA_002080005.1 of Gigantidas platifrons. Classification (NCBI taxonomy): domain Eukaryota; kingdom Metazoa; phylum Mollusca; class Bivalvia; order Mytilida; family Modiolidae; genus Gigantidas; species Gigantidas platifrons. The sequence continues at coordinate 251,066 of MJUT01008329.1, forward strand.
TTATCTTTTACTATTTTCATGTTATGTTTGTTTTTTTAATCAGATTAAAATCATATGTTGAATTCACTAAGCTTCAGTTACATTCAACATCAATATAACCTGAATGTCCAGGTGACCTTTAGATTAACCAATGACAGCCCTGCATGTAAGATCTTGCTAGCAAGTTCAGTAACAGACATTAAAGGACAACTCTGAGAGAAGAGTAAAATTCACCTGGATAACAGGTTAGATAAAGGAAAACCTTGAGAGAATACTCTTGTTCACCTGGAATGAAAGTTAGGTAAAGGAAAATCCTTAGAGAATATTATAGTTTACCTGGATGACCCATCGGTTATATTGAGTTATGTCACATGTAATTGAAGCATAGAGTATTTTACAAATGATTTTAATCAGATACAGTGTAGGTTTGTTTTTATGTTTTTCTCCTCCAAAACTTGAGATTTAAACAAAAATACATTGCAATTTCTTTAGTTTGCAATTGTGGAATGCCTTCCCTTTTTTCCTTTAGAAAGTACGTTTTTCTAATTTGTATTATGAAATGCTAAGAAATGTTGTTAACTAAAAAATTGCATATTTTTATCATAGTTATATGAAGTAGAAATATAAGAAGATGGTCATTTTGAAATGTCAAATATTTATTAATTAAGATTACAAATGAACAAGTTATGACTGAATTCTGAACTATTTAAACTCAATAGTCAACAGTTTGTCATAACAAAAATTATTTGCCTTTTCATTATTTGTGATAGAAAATATTTTTGTTACTAAATTCTTGATAGGGATATTTATTGTATAAATACCTCCTCCCTTTGAAATTAATACTATTTTATTGCCTCAGTAGAGATTAAATTAGCAAAAATTATACATGAAAACATGATTCAATACTATTCAATCAAAAATTGCTTTACAGTTATAAAGTGTGTGATAATTGGCTTCAATTTAAGTATGACTGACTTTTGTTAATCAGTTTCTAGTAATGTTCTTTAATTTTATAGGATGAATTCAACAGTTTTAGTTACTACTGGGTGTACAATGTTCAACCATGTATTCTTATTTATCATTACTTTTACAATGGACTAGGAAATCATCATTTTATTATATTTCAAATATAATGTATTAGAATAAGATTGACACATGAATGAATGTGATAGATGTAAATAATTTCTATGGTAACCATTCCAAGAGTATGCTACTTTTAATTACAAAATAAAGTAATTATTACATGCATGACAGCATACATGAAAGCTAAAATGAATAATTATGTACAGAGTTATTCAGTGGTAGACTTTAAAATAAAATACTGAATATGTATTGAATTGTTAAATCTGTCTGCCCGTTATGTGTTGAATGGTGTAAATCTCTCTGCCCAATATGTGTTGAATTGTTAAATCTCTCTGCCCAATATGTGTTGATTTGTTAAATCTCTTTGCCCAATATGTGTTGAATTGTTAAATCTCTTTGCCCAATATGTGTTTAATTGTTAAATCTCTCTGCCCAATATGTTTTGAATTGTTAAATCTCTCTGCCTAATATGTGTTGAATTGTTAAATCTCTCTGCCCAATATGTGTTGAATTGTTAAATCTCTCTGCCCAATATGTGTTGAATTGTTAAATCTCTCTGCCCAATATGTGTTGACTTGTTAAATCTCTCTGCCTAATATGTGTTGAATTGTTAAATCTCTCTTCCCAATATGTGTTGAATTGTTAAATCTCTCTGCCCAATATGTGCTTAATTGTTAAATGTCTCTTTCCAATAAGTGTTGAATTGTTAAATCTCTCTGCCCAATATGTGTTGAATTGTTAAATCTCTCTGCGCAATATGTGTTGAATTGTTAAATCTCTCTGCCCAATATGTGTTGAATTGTTAAATGTCTCTTCCCAATAAGTGTTGAATTGTTAAATCTCTCTGCGCAATATGTGTTGAATTGATAAATCTATCTGCCTAATATGTGTTGAATTGTTAAATCTCTCTGCCCAATATGTGTTGAATTGTTAAATCTCTCTTCCCAATATGTGTTGACTTGTTAAATCTCTCTGCCCAATATGTGCTTAATTGTTAAATGTCTCTTCCCAATAAGTGTTGAATTGTTAAATCTCTCTGCCCAATATGTGTTGAATTGATAAATCTATCTGCCCAATATGTGTTGAATTGTTAAATCTCTCTTACCAATATGTGTTGAATTGTTAAATCTCTCTCTCCTGTCATCATCATCGTCAGTTATTAGCAATTTAACAAGAAATGTAAGTCACATGAAGATGATCTTTCAAAAACTCAAATAATATGATTAGGATTAGTACTCAATTGTTGTTCAGGGTTAGTACACTGTATTGTTCAGGATTAGTGCACTCAATTGTTCAGGATTAGTACACTGGGTTGTTCATCTCCTAGTTACTGCAAGGTCTTCATTGATGAACATATCATACTTCAAGGTGACCTCTATTCTGCATATGCGTCTGAGACTCCCCCCTAGCCTACAGATAAAAGTGAGACATCCCCTGACCTACTGTTTAGTGAAATAGCCATTAACCTACAAATGAGTGACACAACCCCTGGCCTACAGATGAATGTGAGACAGCCCCTGACCTACAGGTGAGTGTGAGCTAGTCATTTTGGGCTACAAATGAGTGTGGGACAACTCCTAGTGTACAAATGAGTATGAGATTCCTCCTAGTCTGTAGATGAGTATGAGATTCCTCTTAGTCTGTAGATTAGTATGAGATTCCTCCTAGTCTGTAGATGAGTATGACATTCCTCCTAGTCTGTAGATGAGTATGAGATTCCTCCTAGTCTGTAGATTAGTATGAGATTCCTCCTAGTCTGTAGATGAGTATGAGATTCCTCCTAGTCTGTAGATGAGTATGAGATTCCCCCTAGTCTGTAGATGAGTATGAGACAACCCTAGGCTTAATATGAGTGTAAGGTAGCCCCTGGCCTACAGATGTGTGTGAGACAACCCTAGACTCTATGAGAGAGATGGCCCTTAGCCTACATTAGAGTGTGAGATAATCCTTAGCCTACATATGAGTGTGAAATGGCCACTTGCCTAAAAATGAGTGTGAGACAGCTCGTGGCCTACGGAGGAGTGTGTCAGAAGATGAATGCAAAACAGCCCCTAGCCTTCAGATAAATGTGAGACAACCCTAGCCAACAGATGAGTGTGAGACGGCCCTTTTGCTGCAAATGAGTGTGAGACGGCCCCTAACCTATGGATGGGTGTGAGACAACTCCTAGCCTACATATATGTGTGAGATGGCCTCTGGACTATATATGGATGTGAGGTAAGTCCTAGCCTACATGTGAGTGTGAGACAGTTCCTAACCTACATTCTCTGGCCTACAAATGAGTGTAAAATGACACCTGGTCTACAGATGAATACCGTATGAGATGGCCATTGGCCTACAAATGAGTGTGGGACAATCCCTATATCTACAGGTAACTGTGATAAAGCCCTTTGTCTATAGATGAGTGCGACAATCCCTAGATCTACAGGTAACTGTAAGAAAGCCCTTTGTCTATAAATGAATGTGCGACAATCCCTAGAGCTACAGGTAAATGTGAGAAAGCCCTTTGTCTATAGATGAGTACGACAATCCCTAGATCTACAGGTAACAGGTAACTGAGAAGGCCCTTTGTCTATAGATGAGTGTACGACAATCCCTAGATCTACAGGTAACTAATAAGGCCCTTTGTCTATAGATGAATGTACGACAATCCCTAGATCTACAGGTAACTGAGAAGGCCCTTTGTCTATAGATGAGTGTACGACAATCCCTAGATCTACAGGTAACTGAGCAAGCCCTTTGTCTATAGATGAGTGTGCGGCAATCCCTTGCCTACAGACAAATGGGTAATAACCCCTAGTCTACAAATGAGTGTGCCTTAGCCTACTGGTGGGTGTGAGATGACCAATAACATGCAGTGTGAGCTGGATGTTGGGCTGAAAAGGCATGTGGAACAACCCCTAATATAAAGATGAGTCAGAGGGTGATATTCCCCAAAGCCGCTATATGAATGTGAGATGGTTCATGACCTACAGATGAGTGTGAAATAGAAATTGACATACAGATGAAAGTAACACAACCCTATTTTACATATGAGTGTGAGATTCCCATAACCTACAGATGAATGTGAGACAATCCCTAGCCTACCAACGTGTGTGAGACGATCCTGGCCTACAGATGGGTGTGAGGTGGCCATTGGCCAACACGTGTGTGTGTGACAACCCTTAGCCTACAGATGAACGCGAGACGGTCCATGGTCTTCAGAAGAGAGCGAGACAGAATCGACAGCCCAGAATTAAAGTGTGCAATATCTCATATATGCGTGTATTAATGTCATAGTTCTTAGCTGTTGCTTACATTCTGGTATATAAACTATAAAAAGATCAAAGGAAAATAATGCATTCATGTTACAAAGGCGTGTTTGACAACCTCAAGCTTTCTGCTGAACGTGAGACAGCCCATAGCCTGCCTTCAGAACAGTGTGAGACAATCCATGGCCTTTTATCTTCTGTTCCTTTAGTAAGCATGTTCGAGTCCACGTTCATTCAATCTTAACTTTCATATGACGATCCTCGACTCTTACAGTGAACACGTCGACAGATATTAAATAATCAATTTTATTGAACATAAATATGTAGATAGAAAGTTGAAAAACAAAAATGTAATACCACGCCACAGGCATCTGTGAGTGTTACAGTCTTGTCAATTGTCGTAATTTAAATGTTGAGTGTATTACATTTGCGCGACTTAAAATTATTTTGTGTAGTAAATTCGATTTTGTTTTAAATTACGTCCCCTTGATTACATGACCAATTGTGTTTAATACTTAAAGCTATACATATCATTTTTGTTATAAATGAATTATTGACAAATTATTACTACTTCGAATTACTGATGTACTTTAAGAAGAGTTTGAAGATACCTAATAGTAGGATAGTGGGTGTTTAAAAAGGCCGCTAGTTTTCGAGTTTGGGTTAATAGTATGACACACGGCTAATTTTTTCGTATTTTGACGTAAAAATTATTGTGGCTTTTATTTTAATGAAAATATAGGTAAAATTTTGGATATAAAAGTCAAGAAATACTTGAAGAATCTGGTATATACAAGAGACCAGTACATATTAAATTCTTAAAAATTATCTCCATCAGTGATTGACTGTATAATTATGTTGTTATTTTCTTAATATTTAACACACTGTTATATTTTGAATGTGCTTATATTGATATTAATTTTAATGCAAGATGTAAATGATGAACTTTAAAAAATAACATTTTTTTTTGTTTTTTAAAGAAAAAGAAACATTTTTATGCATATCATATTTTTATTGAGAAAAGCTCTTTTATGAATAGCAATATAGTATTTATCTATTTTATGTATTTATTGTTGCTTAATCATGTTATGTAAATATTGCATTGTTTTATATTGAATGTGTAATTTTAGACGCAACTTCTACTACCCCGGTAGAGGTTGCCCCCGTTGTAAAGGGGTAGCTTTCTAAATAAATATATATATATATATATTGTAGTTTTTATTTATTTATGTCGTCGTAACCTACCGTGGTCACATTTTCTTATTTTTTACGTTTTCTGAAGGCACCCTCGAACTGTACATTTTACAACAAAATTTCAACACGAATTAAATGAACACCAATGCCTGTAAGTTATCAAATCAAAGTGCTTGACACAAAGACAATACGCTAATTATATCATCAAAACTAAAAACGGGAAACTTAACACCTTTTTATTTGTTTGTTTGTTTGTTTTTTGTTTTTTAAAGTTTTCCCGTATCTACATATTACCAAAATCTTACCCTATTTTCAAGTATATAATAATGTTCTGAAGGAATTCTATAATATTTTAAATAGAAGTAAATACATCATTACTTAGTACTTCTTTGAACCAAAAATCAATATGTTTAAAGTTATCATTCAATAGAAATTAACGATTAACAGGGGCGTAACAACAACGGTAGCAAAAAAGCACGGGCCTACACATATTTTTTTCAACAACAAATAAATTGCAAAAAAAAAAAATTGCTTGCTTCATTTGCATTTGTGCATGTGCGCTTGTTACCAAAGGTTCTATACTGTCAATATAGGCTAGTAGCATGCTCTGAATGAAGCGGGGGAACACGATCGGGTTTCTCCGTTTGTGGTCTCGTCAATTAAATGCTTCTATAGTAGAGCTCTTTTTGGTGAAGTAACAATTACTGCAAAAAGTTTTTTTGCAACATAAATATGAGTCAAAGAAAACTTGACACGTTTTTTAAGCTAAAGTCTGGCACCCAACAGAGCCCACTTCTGATAAAGACAAGGGTGATCGTGACATAAATGTGTCAGAAGCAAGCTCAGAAGGTCCTTCTAGTGTCGCCAGTGCTAGTGCGATAAGCAAGCATGTACCACCGTACATATTGACGCTGCAGGCATCACCTTGAGCAATTTGTCACACATAGATTAATTAAACCTGCTAAAGCTGAGTTGACTGATGATCACACATTTACATTTCCAAGCAGGTAACAGTCTAGTTACAATAATGCAACCCTCACTTCGATTTTTTTTTTAAATATAAGTAACTGCTCTATTTAGACGTACATTTACATTTCTATATCAATTCAATTCAATTCAATTCAATATTTTATTGTCATTTAAATCATAAAACAGATTTACAAGAAACCTCTCACCTAAAAAAATAAAATATAGACAGTAATTTGATCTTGAACTTCATAAATTTTAACAGCTTGCTGGATATTTCATTTGTATTTGATTAAAGTATCAAATATGTAATTATAGATTAATATGACCGAAAATAGTCTTTCAGGTTAATTTAGAGCTATTTGAAACACATTTCAAAAAGTAAAACCATTTATAAAACCCCACTTCAAAACCATAAGTAGGCTGCTCCATTGAAAGTGATGGCAGCGAATCGTAACCCACACGTAGAGTATCGAAGAGGGGGTTTCTTTATTGTAACTAGTAACAGTCTTAAGATCATACATACATGTATAATGCAATAATAAAAATCAAATGGTTGTTTATCTCGATTTTTCTCCGACAATAAACAAGGTCATATGCTTTGCAAATAGCTATTTATCCACCTCTTTTTTTTACTCTGGAGATTCTGATGACTACTTTGAAAAGAGTTATATTTATCTACTATCAATTCCCAAAGTTGCTGTAATCTAATTGTAGAAAAGTAAACAACTACAGGTAAATGATTCTCCTGATAATTGTCAAATACCAGTGGCATGTTTTTTTTTTAAACATCGTGTCTTTGTTTATCTATTTTTACTGCAGTTTTTCAACAGTTTTTTTCCTTCTATTCCTCCTCTTTATAGTGAAAGATGACATAAATATTATTGATTGAGTTGTCGTAATTTCCTTAAAAAAACAGTTTCTTTTCCATTTAAAATCCTAAAAATCGCTTCTCCCCCAGCACCCACCACCAGGGCTCTGCCCTGGACTCGCTGGGGACCTTGAGCGGTCGCCGGACCCCTTGCCGATCTTGTCTACACATGAATTTATACTTTGTTACGCCCCTGATTAAAGAGATGTGAAATCTGATCAAATTTAGCTTGTGGTAAACACGGATTACCACGCATCGGTATTCGATTTGGGGTTAACACAATCCAGTCATTATTCAGTACCAATCGTAACTACTCGGCCATTCTCGCTACCCTGCAAATAATTTAAGAAGAATTTCTACTATCTGCATACGAGGTTATTTGCAGGGTAGCGAGAATGGCCGAGTAGTTACGATTGTATTCAGTACGTGTACTGAAACAGTATATTTAACATCTTGTCTTCTGTTTGGCGTGTGATTGTGTCTTTTAGTAGAATAAACTTATCTCAATACAATGAGCGAACAAATATGCAGTTAAATTACGCTATTTTTGATATTTTTGTATTTATATGGGGTTATAGACCTTGATCATTTCTCAACCAATTCCGCTGTTTTTTGTATAAAAATAAGGAAAAATGTACGCACAAAAGATATTGTTAAAGTCTGATAACATTTTTTTTTTAAATACGGGTATGACCTTTGACCCAAATTATCCCATAACGTGACCACACTAGATAACGACGACATCGATATTTCGATGAGCCACGTTCTGCTCTTTCCAAAGATGTATAATTTAGCCGTGTGTCTTAAGGCAAACCGGCAAAAATCGATACTCTGCTACCCTACTATAAGGGGTAATCAGAATCCGTATATCGAAGAAGAACAGACACCACAATGGCCAAAAGATACCAAAGAGGGAATCAGAATCTGTAAATAGAAGAAGAACAGACACCACAATGGCCAAAAGAAGAAGAACAGACACCACAATGGCCAATAGAAGAAGAACAGACACCACAATGGCCAAAAGAAGAAGAACAGACACCACAATGGCCAAAAGAAGAAGAACAGACACCACAATGGCCAAAAGAAAAAGTACAAAAGGACAAATAATGGTCCACAAAACATACATACAAAATTTAAGACCGAGCAACACGAACCCCACTAAAAACCGGAGGTGAACTTTGGCGCTCCGGAAGAGTAAGCCGCCCCAGCTCCACTAGTGGCACCCGTAGCGTCAACCCAATTACAGATCCGGTGATAAGTCATTAACGAGGAAGGGACCGGGAAATGTTTACAAGTAGAACATATCCGTGGTCACTTGTGACACAGATATTCCATGTAACGGTCAACCAAGTCACGATGGCGACCGTAAAAGTGACGACTTCAACTTAACTAAGAGGAACCCTTGATTCAGTAGCTTCCTTGTTAGCAGCAGCCCTCTATCAAGGAAATCCTGATGGGAACCACAAGCTCAAGATTATCGTATCAATTGAGAGATTTGATATGATTTATCTTTGTTTAACGCCACCTTCAGCAATATTTCATCTATATCATGGCGACCAGTTTTAGTGATGGAAGAAGCCGGAGTACCCGGAGAGAACCACCGCCCATGGGCAAACAACTGGTAAACTTGATCATTTGCGGTTGCGAGTCAAGTGCACCTTTTTTTGTAATTTACAAAGCCGGGCGTGAACCCACACCGTATTGGTGATTGGCTTGTATGAGTTGTTAGGTAATCCAACTACCTAACTCATTGAGCCACCCGGGCCCTCAACTGAGATATATTAACAACATATGCAGGTGCTGGTGGAATGTTGCTACATATGAATGGAAAGTTCACGATGGGAAAATTTAAATAATCTCTTTTGTTGTAAAGGTCCGTTCTTAATCGCCCTCACTGTCAATTACGAGGTGTAGGTCAAGTTATGAAGCAGGCCTATCTGTATTTGTGGTATCCTTTATTTCAAGCTCATTGGGGTAGATGCGATCAACGAAATCACCAAACCAAACATAGAATTATTTTTTGAAAGGACATCACTACCCCCCCCCCCCTAGCGGGACGTGAAATTAAAAGATCGGGCTAGCTTCATTTCGTTTTTCTTGAGAAGCCCCTGATTCCCTCCTAGGAATGTAGACCTAGCAACTATATTAGATATGTACAGAGACGTGCAAAAGTATTCGGTCACTGTGATTTTTTACTATTCATATAAAATCATATTTTTTCAAAACATCATTCCAACAAGAAATAACTTTAGAATAACGTGGTTTTATATGAAATAGATCTACATAGTAAAAATTTACAGTGACCGATTACTTTTTGCTCGTCTCTGTATATAAAAAAACCCAATAATAATAATAATAATAATTAATGCAAGGACCTGGACCATGTCTTGAGGAGTTATGCATATATTTTTTCAGGGCAGATAACATGATATTTCCCTCGTAAAATGTTATTGCCCTGGGGACAAATAACACGCCGCAAATTATGCTATTATAGTCCCAGCTACTAACTGGGACTATTATACTGACGGGACTGGAAACTGATCGTTCGATCAAGATTTCAATGTCCCGATAACAAGATTATTGATTTTTTTCCTTGATTGACAGCACGTGACTAATTAGCGTGTAAACAACCCAACGCAACAGAAAGTATCATTGGCAAATATTAAATAAATTAATTTTAATAAGATGAAATAATTAAAGCAGAAACGCAACAGAAAGTATCTTCGGCAAATTAAATAAACCAATTTAAGATAAAATATTTAAATCGTAGAGGATTTTAGGTTTTTTTTTAAGTAAACATCACTTCTACATGACCTGAGTAAAAAAGGCAAAACCTGAAAAAAATGTGCTATTTCATCGACTTGCTCTGAAGATTCAGGTGAAAACATTAAGACTAAAATGATTACTTCCTATGCGTATCTCATTACTATTTAATAAAAGCAATAGTTTGAGTGCCGATAATTACACGATTAGAAGGAGTTGTATAAATTCCACAGTGTCATAAGTCCTATCTGACTCGGGCAAGAAACAGATGACATCAAAATGCGATTCTCGTAAAAAACTTACTATTGGACAAAACTGGGTAAAAGGTAAAAGATATGTCGATCCATCCTTTGTTTATGTTTCTTTAACTTACAAAAGAAGAAATGATATATTTCTTATATTACAACAAGTTTTTGGAAAAAATCGAAAGCTGCTTCAAACATCGTAGCGTGGGTACGCTTCGATTTTCTTCTCAAAATCTACCTACTTTGATCTCGAAAAAAACATGCACAGACAGGTTTAAGAAATTCTTAACTATTCAATTTGTTATAATAACATATTAATTCGATAATTATTGTGTTTACATAATGAATGATAATCACTATATGCTATAAAAACACTTACTTGATTGTATGTTCAACCCACGCTTCCACTGTAAAAATAATATGGCGGAAATCGAAATCTCGGGGAAATCGAAATATCGTTTTCGGCACTGAGATCTCGATCTCTGATACATGGTTAATCCGAGAGCTTCCAGTCCCGTCAGTATAATAGTCCCAGTTACTACACATGCAAATTCGGCGTTATTTCAATAAAATATGTAATAATAGCAATCTATACACAAGACGAAGAAAATCAAAACAAAACCACAACACAATATATGTTGGACACCACTATATGCAAACAAACACAAATAAGACATGCACCCGTCTACAAACAACTAGAGGTAAAGGCGAACCAAACATCGTTTTTATGCGGAAATCATAACGGACATCACAACACGGAACTCCGAACGTAAACTAAAGACACAAGCAGACGAAAAACATTTACCCACAATTCTCATCCTACTTCCAGAATAAAATGGCTACCGCCGTGTTGGCAAATCCATAACACATAACTCCAAAAGACATTTGACATTCTAATGAAGAACAGATAAAGTTCCAAAGATGTCCTTTTAACTAAAATCATGTGAATGATTCAACAAACCTAAAATGTCATGGCTTGGGGGAAGTTTATCGTCAATTACAGGTCAAATATCTAACTTGACAAAAGATATTTTGACAGAAGGCACGGAGGAAACGACTGGTAAACATACTGTTCGTTGTTCTGTTATATTGCAAACCAAATGTACATTTGTCCAATATGATAATGTATGATTGTGTAATGAATTAAGAGAAGGTGTGATCCTAGAAGCGAGAGATTGATGGGCTAGTCCTGGCGTCACAAAACTTTCGTTGAGCCCAAAAAAATACAACGTCAATAAGTATCATGTCATATGATACATGTATGTGTAATGACTAATGTATGGACATTGAAAAATGTAACTATTTTATGTTTGTTTTTCAAATTTCTGTTAATCGTGTAAAAAACGCATAGCCAGAAAAATAGGCATTCAAGACTTCTGTTGACAAAAATTTGATTGAAACTGAATTATAAAAACTATATTCTTTCGTCTCCTAAAATCCAGTCACCGTTTTTAAATGTTGAGGTTGATGATGTCATGTAGATTGATTACAGCATACAGCCTTGTCGTTAGTAGCCGGCTGCCGACAGAATTGCCGCTTACTTTTCATTTTGAGCCGGCTACAGAAAAGAAAAAAATAATAATAGACAACGTCCAAAATGAACAAATGATAAAAATTGTTTCGACTGGGTATGATACTTATTCATTTGTCGGATAAAACAAACAGGGTTGGCAAAAAACCGGTCAATACTGGTATTGACCGGGCCGGTGGTCAATATTGGTTTTAACCGGTCAAATTATACTGGTCGATTGGAGTAAAAGCCAGATAGGATTATGTAAATTGATTCCTAAGAGGGTCCTTTTAGTGGGGATACATTTTTGTATCTATTTTTAACTTGTAATGATTTTAAGTTAGTATTTCTTTAATTTAATAAAATAAAAAGTGTCTGATTTAGACTTCATTATAAATCATTTGGTAAGAAGCCATACATAAGAGAAGCCATGAAGAGTAAACCCCCTATAAACTTCCCATTTCCTGCATTCAGAATCATTCTGTCTAACATATGAATGAACTTTAAATTCTGTCTCACATATGAATGAACTTTAAACATTTTATTGTTTCAAGCTAGCCACTTTTATTATCATTTTCCTCCTGATGAACCAGGGCTCACCAAACCAGGCGACTTGCGCGACAAAGTCGCCTTCACGGCTCTGAAGTCGCTCCAACTCGACCCAAAAGCGAAATTTCAGTCGCCCTGTTATTTTGAGATGTCGCCTATAAATTTTCAATAATCATACTTTTTCTTCAATATTCACGTAAAAGAAGCTCCCATGTTCCTGAAATATGACCCATACAGGGCTTGATGTTCAATATTTTATTCCAAACTCGTTAATTGCATCCTTTTTTTTTGTGCAGCACACGTTCGTTTTGTGAAAGGTAGGGGAATATGCAGTAGTGGGGAAAGAAACGTTAAAATCGGGATCGATTTTCGGAAATCTCCCAGATTTTCCCTCACTTCGCCCTTAAGTCATGAGAGAGAGAAGTCAAGTCTCCCTGTTTTTACTATGTGTGGTGAGCCCAGTGAACACATTTATTGGGGTTATGTTGTTTTAGCAATTTAAATTTCTCAATTGACCACCTGTACAGTTACCTGTCCAACACTTTAATTAAGCTACCTGTAACTTACCTGTTGCAATCGCACATTTTGAATTAAATATATATCTTTTTATGTAATTATAAATGTATTTACTTTAGTACTGCACCTGAAAAACTGAAAATGTGCCTTAAATAGATTTCAATAGTAATTCAGTGATGTTTTAAGATATTCATCAGATTAATACAGCAATATTAAATTTCAATTGGGACTTCAAATGTAAATTTTCATCATTTTAGATATGAAAAAGAACAAAATTGACAATTTTTCACTTAAAATAATAGTATTGACCAGTATTGACCACTTAAGGAGTATTGACCGGGGGTGGTTTTAACCACCCAACCCTGAAAACAAACGTGTTTCCGATAAGTTCGATTACTATGCGTGGTTATGTTTTTCGTTGCGGAGAATGAAAAGATCCAAGATATACCGAATGAAAAAATAAACTGAATCCCGGTTGTGCTTCGCTAATAGCTCGACGAATCTGGATATCCAGTTTAAGTAAAAATAGGCACAATGTCAAGGCCGAACTCAAACATGTCGAAGAAAAGAAAAATAACGGAATATTTTTCCACAAAATCGCAGGATCATTGTTTATACGAAGGTTTGTATCAAAACAACAGTTGAGCTTAGAATGAGTCGATCTTTTTTTTTAAAAGAATTGACCTGCTCCTGTTTTTATTCCAAATATACTTTGTCACGTGTGACAATTGAAATTGAAAGTAGAAAAAAAAGAAATAGTAGAAAACGCCTATAAAGATATTTGACCGCTAGTTAGCCAGTTTTCTGAAGATTAAAGTATTAAATACCGAATCAATCTTACAATGAGAAATTTATCTTGGTGAAAATGAAACCGAGGCATTTATTTACAGATCTGGTAAAATCTGATCTGAGATCTGTTTTAAAATTTAATTTAAAAAAATCAAATTTCTTTCCCCCTTACAGGCCTTAGCCGAGAAAAATATCAAGCAACTATGTCTTCAATAAAAAAATCCTCATTAAATGTTTTTGTTGCAGTTGATCTACAAGTCACTCAGTGTATGGTCTTCAACAGGTAAACTCAAGTTCACACCATAACAACAAGCTCAAAATGTCTCAAATAATGAAGTTGATACTAGTTCCTAGCTATGGACAGGCACTTAAATATATGGCCAGGCCATGTTACTTTTTACATAGCTCACACACCTTCATTAATTCTGTAATTTCCCAAGTAAATTAGCACATTTTAATACACAAAAAGGTGCCAGAATAGCTTAGTTTTTCACCTATAAAAACAGAAATTCATTTTCGGATGGGGGGTATTGCCAATAATATTATGATTTAAACGTGTGGACAAAGATATTTCTAAACTCTGTGTCACCAAATATTAAATTTGTTGAAACAATCAGAAATAAAAACTACTTACCGCATCACATCAAGCCAAAGTGTATCTAGAGATAAATTTTTGTCAAACTTAAATTCCAATGTGCCATATCCTTCATGTGAATAGTTTTGAATGTATGGCTTTTATTCACGTGTCATTTATGATTTAACATATATAGAGTTTTTGGTCATTGTTAGTGAAACTTGGGTGCATTTTGTCGGATGTCCTAAGAATGTCAGTCGTTGGGTAAAAGAAATATGAAATATTGGCAGACGATGTAAGAAAACATTGTTGTAATATAATTAACTCAGAAACAGAAAATGTCTATTGAAAATGCAGAGAGATAAACAAAGTGTCCCAGAAGCAAAGATGGCAACCATGTAATGTTAAATCTCTAGAGAAAGTGAAGGGTGATTGTTTGGTTTATTGTGTTTAATGCCACTTTCAATAATATTTAAGTTATATTGTGACTGTCAGTTTTATTGGTGGAGGAATCCGGATTACCAAGAAAAACAACCAACTTGCGACATGCAAGTCACTGACAAACTGTATCAGATAATGTTGTATTGAGTACACCTTGCCATGAATAGGGTTCGAACTCACAACTTTAGTGGTAATAGGCACAATTGCACAGATAGTTGTAAATCCAACTACCATACGATCACGACCACAAGGCTCCAGAAAGTGAAGGATGTATTCATTCATTCAAATTGTCAATGAAAGATGGACAATTAACATTTTGATGGAGTACAGCATTTGGTTGTCAGTAGATAAGGGTAAGAACGGGCATTGATCATCTCAAACTTTACCTGAATTACAGTTTTTCCAAATCTGTTTTGCATTTAGAACATACGTCTTTTAAACATTTGTAAAAGACATTAAATTATCCTTTTGAAAGAATAAAACTGACTTACACTCATCAAGGTCGAACGGTTTCATTAAAGCAAAAGATGGACCTGCAACTAAAACAACCCTGATATGACAAAGTCTATATATAAATTATGTCGTACATTAACCAAGGAGAGCACCCCTTCAACAATAATTGTTTTTATACCCCCACTCGTAGAGAGAGGACTATATTGCAATCACCTTGTTCGTCCGTCCGTCCGTCCGTTCACACTTTCGTAACAGATATCTCAGCTTCTACTGGAAGAAATGATTTGATATATGGCCTTGGCATGGTTATTTGTACCATGTCTCCCCTTTCCAGGTTTACCGCACATCTACTTCCTGTTTACAGTGCGACTTAGAATTTTTCATGTTTGCCGTAATGAGAACTTTCGTAACAGTTATCTCAGCTTCTACTGGAAGAAATAATTTTATATTTGATATATGGCTTTGGCATGGTGACTTGTACCGTGTCTCCCCTTTTCAGGTTTACCGCACATCTACTTCCTGTTTACAGTGCGACTTAGAATTTTTCATGTTTGCCGTAATGAAAACTTTCGTAACAGTTATCTCAGCTTCTACGGGAAGAAATGATTTTATATTTGATATATGGCTTTGGCATGGTGACTTGTACCGTGTCTCCTAGTGGTGTTCCGATGATCGATTATAATCGATAATCAGTTAGTTGGTGTCTTAAACCAAGCACTCGAGCCCAAAAATCTATTTCCGATTAATCGAACAATTCTACTTTCACTTTCACTTTGATTTTCTGGAAATCTTGTGACATAATTAAGCAGATTATAACAGTTTCATATTTCATCATTTGTGTTAAATAGTTGGTATTTTTTATATTTGCAAATGAAATTATATTTCTAACGTCCATTAAAAGTATAATAAGTACAGTGAAAACTAAAAAAAATCGTCAAGTTTCTAGATTTCTTACAGAAAAGCAAATACGCATTTACGGCTATGACATGGTGCTGCTCGGACTTATAACATGTTTAAGATAAAGTACAAATATGACAAAAAACATACATTACATTATATATAAGAGGTATAATGTAAAATTTGCATAAAATAAGTCGTTTTCAACAAAACATCCTTTTTTCCGATTATAACCGATAATTAGTTATTCATGTGAAACCAATGATCGATTATGAAATTCCTTCTGATTCCCATCACTAGTGTCTCCCCTTTCCAGGTTTACTGCACACACATCTACTTCCTGTTTACAGTGCGACTTAGAATTTTTCATGTTTGCCGTAATAAAAACTTTCGTAACAGTTATCTCAGCTTCTACTGGAAGAAATGCTTTTATATTTGATATATGGCTTTGGCATGGTGACTTGTACTGTGTCTCTCCTTTCTAGGTTTACCGCACATCTACTTCCTGTTCACCGTGCGACTTACAAATGAACGAGTGGGGGTATTCGTAGCACGACGTAGCGTGCAACATCTTGTTTATTCTTGAATAATTCTATTCTTACTAGAATTTATCAATAACTCATAATCTGATTGGATATCGTCATTTATTCTACGTCATTCGAAAGGAATTTATAAATCAATATTTCCGTTTACTGTACTACTTTTTTTGTAGCGTTACGGCATAGGAATATGAAAAAATAATCCACCAAGAATTATTAGTATTTAACGTCGAAAACAACACGATGTCCAAGAATAAGAATTATAAGGATTAAGCACTGTCTTTTTAGGAAATTATGTATGTATAAACTCCAGCAGCTCACTCACAAACTTTACATAAAGTCCTTTGGACTTTATTCAGTTTGTGAGTGAGTTGCTGCAGTTTATACATAGATAATTTCCTAAAAAAAAGTGTTTAATCCTATAATAACCATCATTTATGGTAATAACAATTATGATGAAAGATATTTTCAGTTAACTAGTACTTCTTAAAGAAACAACATATTCCGATTATAATCTGTGAAAAACAAATCGGTGACAGGCTTCTGATTATTCAGGTTAATCGATTACTTTTTTCTTCTGAAACCGCTTGGCCAAATGAACCAAAACTTGGTAGGAAGCATCTATGGAAGGTCCTCTCTAAATATTGCTCATTTTGTCCCGATCGGTAAATAAACATGGTGCCACAGGCAATTCTTGTTTCTGATTGGTTGATTTCTAAAAAATCTTCTCCTCTGAAACCGCCTGGCCTAATGAACTGAATTTGGTAGGAAGCATCTATGGAAGGTCCTCTCTAAATATTGCTCATTTTGTCCCAATCGGTAAATAAACATGGCCGGCACAGGCAATTCTTATTTCTGATTGGTTGATTTCTAAAAAATCTTCTCCTCTGTTAAAAGAAAGATAAACTTGTAAAAGAAAGATAACTCTTGCCATTATCTCCCTTACAATTTAACTAATGCTGATATATAATAGTGTAACATGTTTATTCTATACATTACAAGTAGGTATTCACATTTTAATATTCTATTTAGCAAACCTAGCCAAAGGCAATATGAGCTTTTGCCATCACTTGGTGTCTGTTTGTCATCAGTTTACTTTTCACATTTTAATCTTTTCCTCTGAAAACGCTCAGCCAAATGAATTGAAACTTGGTAGGAAGTATCTATGGAAGGTCCTTTTTAAAGAGTGCACATTTTGTTTTGATTCATTATCAAACATGGCTGCCACAGGCAATTCTTGTTTCTGATTGGCCGATTTAAAAAAATCTTTTCATCTGAAACCGCTTGGCCAAATGAACCGAAACATAGTAGGAAGCATCTATGGAATGTCCTCTTCTATGGAGATTGCACATTTCGTCCCGATTGGGTAACAAGCATGGCTACCACCGAAACTTGGTAAGAAGCATCTATGGAATGTCCTCTATTAAGATTGCTCATTTCGTCCCGATCGGTTAACAAACATGGCTACCACCGAAACTTGGTAGGAATCATCTATGGAATGTGATTGTCCTCTATGAAGATTGCTCATTTCGTCCCGATCGGTTAACAAACATGGCTACCACCGAAACTTGGTAGGAAGCAACTATGGCGCTAGTTTTTAACAAAGAAAGATAACTCCAGTATGAAACAATTTGGATGTAAATGATCATGAGAGACGATCCAAGTTACCCTTAGACACAAATTAAAGGAAAGCAATTATTTTTGTTCTACATTTCTCAGTCAAAGTAATGTCTTCTAGACTATATTTAAGTATTTACTGAAGAAACAATTCAGTATGTTTCTGACTTGAATCACTGAAAATACAACCAGAAATTACTATGATATTTAATTCAATAATATTCATTCATATACAAAATGTTGTCATTCTGTAATCTGAAAAGTTTTCTATTTGTTAAAGAGATAGACTATATAAGCAAGGGAGATCATTTTGATCAGATGCACATGAATAAATAGTAATAATGTTTAAATAGAAGAGCAACAAACTTTTGCTTCAACTAGCTATAGGGGGCCTGGGTAGTTCTAATAATAAAACCCTAAATGCTCGCTTACTCGCAAGGTTTTTTACCGGTTGGCATTACAAGTAATGGAGCAGCCGCAGAGATTTTTTGTGCTCGCTTACAGAGTTTCTGACACCTGCATTTATCAATAATAAGACATAACCTTTCCTGTTGTCCACTATTATAACAAGTTTTTATTACCTACCAGTATTTTAGAATGTAATTCCTACAAAATAAAAATTTGTTTACCAACTACATTTTGAATTTCGTCATTTGTGGTCATTTTCCGGTCAAAGCCTCACTTTGGTATTTTTTTGGATGCCATATTTGGCGATTTGGGGCGTGAATGTTTACATCAGCCATAGTAAATATACAAAATATCGTAGTAGAAATACCATCTTTAGAAAAGCTCTGCCTTCCGTAGTTTCCGGTTATGGCAAACAATAGATAAATTTGAACAATTGTTGTTGTACTTTTGAAAAGCATACATTTTTCAGCCAAACCGATTTAACAAGGACTGGGATCATCAGTAATAGTTATAATGAAATGTTTGAAGCGTAAATAGTGAATTTTTATGTTCAACTGCAATATATTTTTTTGCTCCATTGTGACGAATGGCACCGCTTTGTAGCTCCGCCGAGACACAAGTTTGTCACAGGAGCTACATTATTGCAGCTAGGCCCGGGTGGCTCAGTGAGTTAGGTCGCTGGATCTAACAACTCATACAAGCCTATCACCAATACGGCGTGGGTTCATGCCCAGCTTTGTAAATTACAAAAAAGGGTGTACTCGACTCGCAGCCGCAAGTGATGAAGTTTACCAGTTGCTTGCCCATGGTCGGTGGTTCTCTCTGGGTACTCCGGCTTCCTCCACCACTAAAACTGGCCGCCATGATATAGGTGAAATATTGTTGAAAGTGGCATTAAAACACCCAATAATCAATAAATCAAATCAACTAGCTATAGAATAAACATGAATGCCAGCCTGGCAAAATTGTACAAAAGAAATTATTTTGTCTGGCACAACGATGGTTGTCATATATTGTCTCTACTTGTTTGAAGACATCCTTATATACATGTAAATGTACTGTACATATATTTAGTTTTTGTCCAGCCTGCAAAGAAAGTCACTGTAGGCAACACAGAGCTATCACTTTTTAGCCGAGTTGCAACGAAGTTGCAGTCGGCTTATGTTTTGGCGAAAGGCGGGCGGGCTGGCGTATGGATATCTTCGTTAACGCGATAGCGCTCTTAGTTTTTGGCCGATCAACATAATTTTTGGTAGGAAGCATTATTACACTATTATTTAGAGCGAGTTCGAAATTCAGATTAATCTATTGTTTTTTTCTTGTAAAATCATGGTTTTTTATAGAAAAAGTACATATTTTGAGAATTATCGTCGTTAACGCGATAGCACTCTTAGTTTTTGTCCGATCAACGTAATTTTTGGTAGGAAGCATTATTACACTATTATTTAGAGCGAGTTCGAAATTCAGATTAATCTATTGTTTTTTTCTTGTAAAATCATGGTTTTTTATAGAAAAAGTACATATTTTGAGAATTATCGTCGTTAACGCGATAGCACTCTTAGTTT
>MJUT01008329.1:292611-306990 GCA_002080005.1 Gigantidas platifrons
GTAACGACGTCTGCAGGCCAGAGACACGATGGTCGTTGCCATCTTATCACACACAAAAGCGACACCTATTATGCAAATTATGCTATTTTTAAATAAACACGTAGAAGGGGGATTTCCAGAATAATGCGTTTTTATCGGAACGAATTCAGTGTGTACAGACCACATCGTTTCACGTTCGTAACGAACTGGACACCAAGTTTTATCCTGACCTTAAAGCATAAAAAATTAAGAATTCGTGTCAATAACCTGCATTATGTTTATTATTTCGTTTCGAAAATATAATCTGTGATGAGACAAAACAATAATAACGCGAATAGAAAATACATTTCTCTTTCTGGTAGGATAACCGTTTAACCCTTAAAAAGGACACCACGTGATACGAACATAATTCCATTTTTTGACACCATTTTGTGACTATAACTTTAATTCTGCAATCCAATCATAGATACTGATGATTTTCCACACTAATAAACTTTAGAATTATAATAAAAAAAAATATTGTAACAAGAAACCATAAATATAGTAAATCATTCATAACTTACCTGGAAAAAATGTCACATCTTTCAATAAAAAAAATGATGATAATTACCTGTTCAGAGACTTCAAGTTTTGCTGTAGGTGTTAGAAAACCTTGAGATTGTTTTGTGAATTGCACATGTGTATAGACATCATAAAAAACACACAACGATTTTAATATCATACATATTTATTAATAAATTTAACAAAAAATGACCCTGCTGTCATTTTTCACAGTACTGAAGAACTAGTTATATTTAGTTATAATATGATGTACATGTTTATATACATTTTTTGTATATGTAGTTGTTGGTCTCTTGCAGCTGTTGGAATCATAAGGCATGTACTGTACTTCAATAGTAAAATGTCTACTGGTCTATTTGAATAAAATAGGTTTACACATTCCATCTATTATTGTGCCTGGAATCTGTTTGGAATAAGCCTTAAAAACTTAATGGCATTGAATTATAGACTTTAGAACATTCAGCAGTAAGTTTCTTCCTTGAATTTTAATAACCATGTATTTCTTAATAAATATTATGTATGGTTACAGACTCTATAGGAAATTTGGTTAGGAAAAATATGTTTGTATAACAGTAGTAACTACTAATCAAACCAAAACTTGACAGGAATGGTTGAAACATGTTCTCTCTAGTCACAGGAATGGTTGAGACATGTTCTCTCTAGTCACAGGAATGGTTGAGACATGTTCTCTCTAGTCACAGGAATGGTTGAGATGTGTTCTCTCTAGTCACAGGAATGGTTGAGATATGTTCTCTCTAGTCACAGGAATGGTTGAGATATGTTCTCTTTAGTCACAGGAATGGTTGAGATGTGTTCTCTCTAGTCACAGGAATGGTTGAGATATGTTCTCTTTGCTGACAAGAATGGTTGAGATATGTTCTCTCTAGTCACAGGAATGGTTGAGACATGTTCTCTCTTGTCACAGGAATGGTTGCAATATGTTCTCTCTAGTCACAGGAATGGTTGCAATATGTTCTCTAGTCACAGGAATGGCTGAGATGTGTTCTCTTTAGTCACAGGAATGGTTGAGATGTGTTCTCTTTAGTCACAGGAATGGTTGAAATGTGTTCTCTCTAGTCACAGGAATGGTTGAGATGTGTTCTCTTTGCTGACAAGAATGGTTGAGATATGTTCTCTCTAGTCACAGGAATGGTTGAGACATGTTCTCTCTTGTCACAGGAATGGTTGAGACATGTTCTCTCTTGTCACAGGAATGGTTGCAATATGTTCTTTCTAGTCACAGGAATGGCTGAGATATGTTCTCTCTTGCCACAGGAATGGTTTAGACATGTTCTCTCTAGTCACAGGATATGTTCTCTCTTGTCACAGGAATGGTTGAGATATGTCCTCTCTTGTCACAGGAATGGTTGAGACATGTTCTCTCTTGTCACAGGAATGGTTGAGACATGTTCTCTCTTGCCACAGGAATGGTTTAGATATGTTCTCTCTTGTCACAGGAATGGTTGAGATATATTCTCTCAGGTCACAGGAATGGTTGAGATATATTCTCTCAGGTCACAGGAATGGTTGAGACATGTTCTCTCTTGCCACAGGAATGGTTTAGATATGTTCTCTCTTGTCACAGGAATGGTTGAGATATATTCTCTCTAGTCACAGGAATGGTTGAAATGTGTTCTCTCTAGTCACAGGAATAGGTTGAGATGTGTTCTCTCTTTTCACAGGGTTGAGACATGTTCTCTCTTGTCACAGGAATGGATGAGATATGTTCTTTGTCACAGGAATGGTTGATATATGTTTTCTCTAGTCACAGGAATGGTTGAGATATGTTCTGTCTAGTCACAGGAATGGTTGAGACATGTTCTCTCTTGTCACAGGAATGGTTGAGACATGTTCTCTCTTGTCACAGGAATGGTTGCAATATGTTCTCTCTAGTCACAGGAATGGCTGAGACATGTTCTCTCTAGTCACAGGATATGTTCTCTCTTGTCACAGGAATGGTTGAGACATATTCTCTCTTGTCACAGGAATGGTTGAGATATGTCCTCTCTTGTCACAGGAATGGTTGAGACATGTTCTCTCTTGCCACAGGAATGGTTGAGATATATTCTCTCAGGTCACAGGAATGGTTTAGATATATTCTCTCAGGTCACAGGAATGGTTGAGACATGTTCTCTCTTGCCACAGGAATGGTTTAGATATGTTCTCTCTTGTCACAGGAATGGTTGAGATATATTCTCTCTATTCACAGGAATGGTTGAGATGTGTTCTTTCTAGTCACAGGAATAGGTTGAGATGTGTTCTCTCTTTTCACAGGGTTGAGACATGTTCTCTCTTGTCAAAGGAATGGTTGAGATATGTTCTTTGTCACAGGAATGGTTGAGATATGTTCTCTCAAGTCACAGGAATGGTTGAGATATGTTCTCTCTAGTCACAGGAATGGTTGAGATGTGTTCTATCTTGTCACAGGAATGGTTGAGACATGTTCTTTCTTGTCACAGGAATAGGTTGAGATATGGTCTTTGGTTTAGTTACCGGTCTACAACTATTTGGGTTCTCCATTGCATACCGCTTGTACCATATAAACTCTGGGTGTTTTATCAATTTACAATTTAACTCCTAGAGATTTATCATTTTACTGTAAATTTTTCATAATTTTTTTCAAACCTGTCAAATTTCATTCCTTTTTGCACCTCAGATTGTCATATTAAGAGTTAACATTACACACAGCATGGCCGTAGTGCAATGGAGGCAAATGAGGCAAATGCCTCACTTTTGAAACGGCAAGTATAACCTTTGAAAACAAATAAAATCTTTTTTTTCTCCAAAATTTGTCTAATTTCACCCATAAATCCATTGCTAATATCACAGGTTATAAATTCATTGGACGAACTATCCGATTAACAGTTGTATGTCATAAATTCAGATGAAAAACCATGAGAATATCCGAAGTTGCTCCCACGAAAAAACATTGCAGAAGACGTTGGAAAGTCATCATGTCACTTTACAATTGGTTGAAGACAGGGTCTTTAAAACGAAAATTAGATGATGGTGACTTTCAAAACATCAGTGTGGATTTGCATATTCCATGTTATGAATAAAATAATACATTGACAAGATTCCCAGAAAAAATATGTCTAGAAAATCCAACTAACTGGCAATATATAGAATAACACTCAAACAGGTCTGAGGAGGTACAAAATGCAGTAAACAGTTATATTTCTGACTTTTTAAAAGGCATTTTCAATTTAGAATTTAGTCTAGAAATTACAAAAAGGTGTCATCTACCTGGGACTTCGCCCCCCAGACCCCCTATACCCTCTGCCCCCAAACCCCCGCTGGGGGGAATATCCCCAGACCCCCCCTCTTTGCCTCACTTTATTCAGACCCGTCCTATGGCCGTGCACAGCTAACATTCACTGCATTTTAACACACGATTTGCATAATTGATGCAAAAATAAAAAGCTGTTTTGTACACTGAATATGAGGGTGATTAGGAAATTTAACATGAGTAATTTTATACACATACACAGGTAGACAAACAACGCTATAAGACTTCCCTTTAAATTAGTCTGTTTCATTGGAGGTTTGATAATGTTATCTCTATTTCCCCACAAGTATGTCAAGTGTCTGTACTCACACTGTTTGTATTGAAAGAGATTAATGCATTGTTTTATTGATTTTTTTTCTCACTTTTTTTCACATATGCTTATTTTAAATATTTAAACAAGACCAAATGATTGGTTCATATATTATGAATGTCATGTGACTGAGATAGAAACTTGATTTGTCTCCCTTTTAAAAGTCAGAATTATTTAAAGAAATTTAAAAAATATATAACAATATTAAATATAATCTGATCATAAGTTAAACAAGAGTCAGAAGCAGTAGTATGTTTTAACATTAGAGTTCAGTTTAAACTTTTAAATGATCTTTTTAATGCAAGTCTTCAGACATAGATAACAAAGGATGTTATTAAATTATCCCACAGAAATCAGACCCTGTTAAACTGATTTTAAAATCAAAACCCAGGTGACTTTGTGAGAGGTGTAGAACAAAATAATCTTTAAAATCTATTGCAAATTACCAGAACCCTTGACAAAAAAATATGAGTATTTTTTTTAATCACACATTTGAAATAAGAAACTGAAAAGGCAACATGAAACACATTTAAATACTTATGTTACAGAAGGTATCACCATGCAGTCTTAGTTGTACAGGCCTGTAATATCTCATGTGTGTGAGAATCGCTCGTTTGTATCTCATTTTTCAGGAAAATTCATTACTTGACAACCCGGTAGTGAGGACATTCATGATGACAGGAAGTTCATTGATGCAAAATCACAAATTTATCTACATTAAAATTGGAAAGTTATTATAAAACTAAGATTGATCTCTTTCAAGCAGAAATGGCTTTTGGTGGCTTTGATTAGTAGGTTTAAACATAGTGTTTAATGTTATTATTTCATCAGTTTGAGGTACAGGAAGTGTACATCTGGGGTACAGCACCTGTAAGGAAATGTAAATTTGGTACAGTAACTTAATATTAGTATGTTTTATATTTATTAGGAGTTAGAGATGATCTGGACTTCAGTGATAGTATTACTATTTACTATGTTTTATATTTATTAGGAGAGATGATGTGGACTTCAGTGATAGTATTACTATGTTTTATATTTATTAGGAGTTAGAGATGATCTGGACTTCAGTGATAGTATTACTATGTTTTATATTTATTAGGAGTTAGAGATGATCTGGACTTCAGTGATAGTATTACTATGTTTTATATTTATTAGGAGTTAGAGATGATCTGGACTTCAGTGATAGTATTACTATGTTTTATATTTATTAGGAGTTAGAGATGATCTGGACTTCAGTGATAGTATTACTATGTTTTATATTTATTAGGAGTTAGAGATGATGTGGACTTCAGTGATAGTATTACTATGTTTTATATTTATTAGGAGTTAGAGATGATCTGGACTTCAGTGATAGTATTACTATTTACTATGTTTTATATTTATTAGGAGCTAGAGATGATCTGGACTTCAGTGATAGTATTACTATGCAACATGAAATCAACAGACTTAGAAAAGAATGTCATAGATTACAGAGCCAGTGTGATCAGCTGAAATCTTCATCTAAGGTAAGACATCATTTGATTGGTCGTTTAACTTTGAACTCTTTACAAGTATTGTCTGACCTTTGGTGAAAGGTCACAAAAGTCAAGACATTGGTATTGTTTTCATGATGGTACCTGTGGTGACATGTTATATAAATAATATTTTTGTTATTTGGTCTATTTTTAGTAAATACAGTGGAACCTGTCTAATCCGACACACCAAGGGACGAGGGAAATGTGTCGGATTGTACAGGATGTCGGAATACTCAGGGTTTTCTTAGTTAACAAAATTACTTTGGGACCTTAAATTTTTGTCGGATGTCACAGGATGTCGGAAAACTCAGGTGTCGGATTGCACAGGTTCCACTGTATACTGATATACCAAAAGTTGGTCCACACATTCAATTTAAGTTATACCTGTAAGCCTATCACTTGTCACTTAACTCTTATTTTCATAATTTCTTGGCATTGACCTGATTTTTATAGTCCAATGACTTTAGATTTGCATCCAAGCTGTCATGTTTAGATATTATTAAATAAACACAATTTTGTTCACATATTTACTCTGGAGTGAACATATCAGTCATCCACCCATGATCATGACCTTATTATCACAGTTCATTGACTTTCTTTTTCCTTAATGTGAATTTTAAGTGAATAGTTTCTTGGGTCTCGGTATCATCTAAATTTATAGTATCTATTTTAGGTTTTCACAAACATTCTCCTACAAGCACCTTCCGATATGCATTATTGTCTAGGCTAAACTTCAATTTAACCTTTAACCTTTGTTATAACTCAAAAGGCATCCATTAGGCAAACAAAAAAACCACCTTGTGATTCCGCAAAGTTTTTAAAAAATTTTAGTACTATTTTTGGACAAACACTTAATATCAGGTACTTGTCTTCTATAACCTACTAGGTAAAAAATGAAGAAGAAAGTGTTGTCTACCTTCCTACCAACCCTAGCCTACCTTCCTATCAACCCTAGCATACCTTCCTACCAACCCTAGCCTACCTTCCTATCAACCCTAGCCTACCTTCCTACCAACCCTATTTTTTTTCAAGAATTTTAATAGAAACACTGGTATTTTTTGGCCATACATTTGTATTATCCAAAATTTAAGTCCAGTTTAAACATTCTTACATTCTGTAAACAAACATCTGAAGAAAATAATACATAGACCTTTAATATTAGGTGTACTTTAAAACTAGTATCTGATACCGTGACAAAGATCACTTAAATCTGAGATCATATACCATCCCAATATGAGGTATCAAACTTTACGTGTAATAACCTTCAAAAACTAAATTATGCAATGTCATCTATTTTTACATTAAGGTATAGATTCTTCATATACTCCTGTGAAAATATATTTGAATTACATTTTAATATTCATAATAAATCTTTCCTGTTTTATGCAAAAGCAGATTAAAATTCTAAATATAGAAAAGATATACAAATGTAAATATATATTTTTTAAAGGGGTGCCCAGTTTGAGACAAATATTTATTTCAACAAGAAACACTGAGCCAGGTCTAATATTAGGTAGCTGATTGGTTGTCTATACAAATGTTCACCTATTGTAAAACTTTTTGTTTAATTTTAGGGGGGAAAGGGGAATGGGAGACAATAGTGTGTACTAGAATCATGGGTCTCTCATAAATTATATATTTATGTTTTTGCACACAAACACACCATTTTCTTTTCTTTTTGTTTTTTATTGGAAGGGGGCTCTGCAATATGCTTGTGAGCTTTTAAAGTCCAGAGACAATATATTAGGAATCATGTTTTTATTAATTTGATATACAAATGTATTTCAGTATAACTGAAATATTGTTGAAAGTGGCATTAAACACCAGAACCGTAATCCCCCCTATATGTAGCATTAAACACAAATTTTAATAGGTTGTCCTGGACAATTGACAGATGTATTACTAGATTTTATTAATAAAAAATAAGATGTGATAGAGTACTACTTCTATTATTTCACCTTTTCAGTCTAGGTAATATTTACACAAGGACAGGAAATTGTCCTTTTATCCTTTGTTGAATTCTACCAAAAACTTCTGTCATATTAATATAAAAGTTAATACCTGTATTTTACCTGTGTAAAACTCGTTACAGGTGAGGACTATTCAATACAGCAAACTTTTATTACACAATCTTTTTAACTGATCACATCATTTTAAGTCAGTTATTTGTTTGTTTAATTGTTTTACAACCTTCAGTGGAGTTGGATTGGATTTCCCAACCTCTTTTTGGGAGCTAAGCATTTTGAACTGTAAGTCAGTCTAAAAGTACTGTTGTACTTGATTTACAAAGTTTATAATTTAGATTTAGATCAGCACATTTTAACATTACCAGTAGATTGATCTTTTTTATGGGGTATTAAGATAGTTATATACAATTCAGTTTGTATATTTTTAAGGACATTTTTTTTATTTGTATGCTTTTAAGGACATTTTAAAATTTATTCTTGTTTGACCGGTTTTCATTTAATGAAATTTAATCAAATGAATTTTTGTAATTGATTACTTGGGAATGTTGTAATATGATTAACCCCACCCAAATTGAAAACGTATTCAAGTATCTGTCCTTAGATTTTTTTTTATTGATTTTGGAACATTTACGTCATATTTTCTTGATTTTCTGAAAATAGAAAAAAAAAGTATAATAGTAATAATTAAATGACAATTATACAGTGTAGAGTTTTGTACCATTAAGCACCTGTTTCTTGTATCTATATTTCACCTGTTAATTAAGTAAGTTTAGATGATATTAGTAATCCCCACCTTAAATTGTCATGACAGTTGGGCTCTTATCTAAGGTTAGATATGTTGGTTTCTAAGAAGGCCATGACTGATAAGACCGGCTAAAGTAACTGTTGCCGATTGTTTATCACAAACGTTACTTAGGGCAGAAGGAATTCCACTATACATGTTATCAGTAAAGCTTTAATCTTGGTGTTTGAATGGTCGTCCTGTTAGAGGGTACCATTGCTCGTCTTGGTACGAGATAAGCTAGGTCAGAGGAGGCCAGCTTTCCCACAAAACTGTTAGTAAACGGTAATGTCTAGTATAACAGGATGTTTGGTTGTGATGGAGAGTCTTGCTGACTCATACATGGCATAGGTAATCTATTTTATATTTTACTACATTTAAATCTATTTGTCTTCGCCATAGCAAATTGAATTTAAGTTTTTTAATAATGAAAAAATGTACTTTATACAAGTGTTTTTGATACTCAACAAAGAAGAATTTTAGAAAACTTATGTGACCTGCTAATTTACTTGTCAAATATGATGGAATGTGCACATTGTTCTTCTTTTCTGTTGATCACACTTCTATATTAGAACATGTTGAAGATTATTACATTTATATTCTGGTAGTGTGTTTTCAAGATAAAATGCAGACCGAGATTAACATTGTTTGCTTCTCATTAATTTCTGGCCGGTGCTTGGCTATTTCACACACCTACAATTCTTGAAAATTTTTGTATGCAACATTCTTCATCATCAATTTGTATTTTCAAAATTTTTCTGTGATCTAGCTTGATCAGTGAGTTTATTTTTCTG
The DNA here is from genome assembly GCA_002080005.1 of Gigantidas platifrons. Lineage (NCBI taxonomy): Eukaryota > Metazoa > Mollusca > Bivalvia > Mytilida > Modiolidae > Gigantidas > Gigantidas platifrons. Next base: position 301,807 of record MJUT01008329.1, read on the forward strand.
TGATCTAGCTCGATCAGTGAGTTTATTTTTCTGTGATCTAGCTCGATCAGTGAGTTTATTTTTCTGTCATCTAGCTTGATCAGTGAGTTTATTTTTCTTTGATCTAGCTTGATCAGTGAGTTTATTTTTTTGTGATCTAGCTTGATCAGTGAGTTTATTTTTCTGTGATCTAGCTCGATCAGTGAGTTTCTTTTGCAACCTTTGCAACCTACTTAAGGAAAACCTGACTTTGTTAAATATAGTGTACCTTTTCTAAATTAAAAAAAAGTTTAAAAAAAAATAATTTACATGCTGACATGGCAAAAAAAAATACATAGAAATAGAGACGAAGACAAACTTTTTCTACATAAAGAGAAACAGAATGTATCCCATCTTAAACCTAGAGGTGAACTCAGGTGCTCCTGAAGAGTAAAGTCGTTCTAGCTCCACATGTGACACCTTACATGTGTCTGTTTAACTAAAAATTTTTTATATTTTTTTTGAATATTTTATTTAATTAAATATCAAACAATCCTTTTGTGTGGAAATTATAATTAAAATGTGAAGAAAGGTTCTTTTCATGGATGCCAGAATTAATGCTATTTACTGGTGATGCAATGCAGTTTATATAAAATATCTATTTTGAGATATCTTTTGTGATTTTCTAAAAGTTTCAAAATGGACAATTTCTTTATAAAATTTATCTTTCATCATTTAGAATTAAAAAAAAGAACAAAGCCACGTTAAAATTTATATTGTTGAAATGTCATTTTTATTTTTCAAATATCAGCTTTTCTTTGAATAATATGCTGAGACATAAAATTTTCCTCTTGTCTTTTGACTTTTGCCATATGAGTCATGAAAAGACATAAAAACAAGTGTTACTTGTGCAACAGTAATGGCGTCAACAATTTTATTTGGTGGTTACGTGTATTAAAGCGCCAATATCTCACATCCACATATGTCATGTGACTAAATACTATTTTTTGGGGGGTGATAAAACTAAATATGACATGTTCCAAATATATATTTTTCCCCGTTTTCTTTTTTCCTTGATATTTTATTATGATTAGGTGAGTTTAACAGCCTGATGTTAATACTATTCTTCATTGACAATAAAGGTACAGACAAGGACGTATTTAGTGTGTACACACTTGTTGTTTAAATTGCAATGTGTCATTTATTGTTTAAAAAACTCAGGATATTGACATTACGTTACAAAACCAAGTACATCATGATATTATCTAAATTTAGGAAGGACATTTTAATAATGAAATGTCTGGATTAAGATAGATTCAACCTCTCAATGCAAATTATTTTGTGTTTAAATATGTTAATACTTGTTACGAAATGAAAAGGCAGAAATTTTCTATTAATATGTAATGTACAAGCTCTTTAATACTTTTGTCCTGGACAACCTGTGTATGTGTCAATATTAAGAATGACTATAGAATTACCTACAAATAATTAGCTTTACTCAGTTTTGGTTGAGTGCATGTAAAAGGCTTGTCTTTCAGGAACTAGACAGCCCTATCCTGTATTAGCCCATGTCTGGTTCCCTGTAACAAGGTTTTCTACATATACACCAGGTATTATTGGTAGGTTTTTTTTTTACATTGATTTGCTCACCTTGTCATTCTTTAGTCTGGCAAATTTAACTGTAATAAATCATGTTCACTTAACATTGTAAGTTTTAATCTTGATGACTTCATTGTTAAAATGAAAGTAGACTTTTTATGTAAGATGGATATAAAATGCATGTTGACATGTATGTCATTTGTCAATATCTAGGACATGATGATATATATATAGTCATTACTGACATACTAAATTACCAGTTAAATATTTATTAGCTATATTTAAATTTTTTACATGCTTGTTAAATCCTTTTATGAAGATTTTTGTTAATTTGTGATGTGAAATTCTCCTGAAATCAAAAAGCCAATGTGAAGTGAACCATTAGTATCATGGCATGCAGTGTATTCTTGCTGTTGTTAGGTTTTAATATTTTGTTTTTTCTCCTCAGAAAACATTGTGCCAAATTAAACCATACATGACTGGTTGTCTTTTAAAATTGTATTAGACAGTCCTGTCCTTCATCCAAAATGGCTGCCTTTACTAAAATGTCTTAATTGACAAAAACTGCTACATTTCAAGGTAAAATGAGGTGAAATTTAAAATGTATTTACCAGATCACAATCTGTTTAACATATATTAGATGGTTTCTATTTTTATTTTTTATTTTTAGCTTTTTTTACTGATAATGCAAATTAAGCCTATTTCGATATTAAAGTCATTTTTAAATTTTCTCTAGACATTGAGACAGATTAGACCAAACATGGCTGTGATAGTCCTTCATTTGTCCTGTTTAAAAACTATCAGATAGCTGTGTCCTCCGTCCAAGATGGCTGTTGTTTATAAAGATTAGAAATGTCTTTAAATGGCCAATATTTATACGTTTTAAGCTGGCCAATTAGTAATGAGTCATTAAATATTTATTCCATTTTTTTCTGTGATTTTTTTTTTTTTTAGCAAATGTTAAAATATTTGTTCTTTGTCCCAAGTTTGACTGTTGAATACAAGTTTGGCTGTACATGCTATATTTATATTATTATACTTCGTGTAAGTTTCTGTAGTGATATTTGGTACTGTAATATTATACATTTATTGCATGCTGGTGAAGGAAATATGATACTCGTGGGTGAATAAATTTTCATATTTCCTGTAGCCGCATGCTATAAATGTTTTATTATACCGAATGAAACCAAGAAAACACAAATATGTAAAATACTGCTGGCAAATATATTCTAAGTCCATTGGAACGTTGTCTCAGATATTTAAAAACCACATTGTAACGGTTGCCTGCAAATGATGCGTTCCGAGTGCCTCTGACATTTTCCTGTCAAAGAACGATAATTCTGGCGGGAAAACCTGCGAGGCTTCCGAAGTGGTGGAATATGATATTTATTTCACGGAATATGATTTTTGTCTTGTGTGATCACGTGTTCTGATTTTTACCCATTGTCCAATCAAATTAATCTATTTACGTTATTTCATATATGAGGTATAATAATTTGGCATATTACCTGGACAATTAGATACTCAGTATAATAATGATATTAATATGGTCTTGTCCAGGTAATATGCAAAAATATTACCCAGGTCTGAGACATATTACCTTCCCCTTGAAGGCCTTCAGTCAGGTAATATGTCTCTCAGACCTGGGTAATATTTTGGCATATTACCTGGACAAGACCACATTATTATATAAATAACTTGTTATGTAATATATCTCACTAATCACAATTTCTCAGAACAAATTAAAGGTAACTGTTCATCAGTTTGAGGGATGTCAGACTCTGTGGATCATTTTTGTACAATAATATGAATTAGCAAATTAATATATTTTTGTTATTATTAAGTTTAGATTTCAAACATTTTTCTTCTTTTTATTATACATATCTTCCAGTCCTTAAATACATATATTTCATTATTTATTAAGCCATCAATCTTCTACTGTTTTCTTTTTCAGTCTGATGTAAATATTTCTACTGACAATAAACATCAAAAAGAAATTGAAGATTTACAAAAGAAATTAAAGGTAACAATTTACAGTCGTACATTCATAAAAATATTGTTATAGATCTGAAAGCTGTGTTTGTGTGGAACAGAATGTAGTTCTGAAAGGTGTGTTTGTGTGGAACAGTAATATAAAAATGTACTTGTAGTTCTGAAAGGTGTGTTTGTGTAGAACAGTAATATAAAAATGTACTTGTAGTTCTGAAAGGTTTGTTTGTGTGGAACAGTTCTGAAAGGTGTGTTTGTGTGGAACAGTAATATAAAAATGTACTTGTAGTTCTGAAAGGTTTGTTTGTGTGGAACAGTTCTGAAAGGTGTGTTTGTGTGGAACAGTAATATAAAAATGTAATTATAGTTCTGAAAGGTGTGTTTGTGTGGAACAGTAATATAAAAATGTACTTGTAGTTCTGAAAGGTGTGTTTGTGTGGAACAGTAATATAAAAATGTACTTGTAGTTCTGAAAGGTGTGTTTGTGTGGAACAGTAATATAAAAATGTACTTGTAGTTCTGAAAGGTTTGTTTGTGTGGAACAGTTCTGAAAGGTGTGATTGTGTGGAACAGTAATATAAAAATGTACTTTTAGTTCTGAAAGGTTTGTTTGTGTGGAACAGTTCTGAAAGGTGTGATTGTGTGGAACAGTAATATAAAAATGTACTTGTAGTTCTGAAAGGTGTGTTTGTGTGGAACAGTAATATAAAAATGTACTTGTAGTTCTGAAAGGTGTGTTTGTGTGGAACAGTAATATAAAAATGTAATTATAGTTCTGAAAAATGCTGAGAGGAAGTTATAATATTAGAATTAATAATGAAAACTTGAAATTAAAATGTAGTGGAGAAGTGAAAGGGAAAAGAAGATAACAACTGTGTACTTGTTAGCTCACCTGGCCAAAGGCCAAGTAAGCTTTTGCCATCACTTGGCGTCCGTCGTCCGTCCGTCCGTCTGTCCGTCCGTCCGTCGTACGTCGTAAACTTTTTCAAAAATCTTCTCCTCTGAAACTACCAGACCAATTGGAACCAAACTTTGTCTGAATCGTCACTAGGGTATCTAGTTTTAAAATTGTGTCCGGTGAAGCCGTGCACCAATCAACATGGCCACTGTTACTAAAAATAGAACATATGGTAAAATTGCGTGTTTTTGGTAATAACTCGAAAACCGTTAATAATATCAGAAATCTGACATTGGGTAAAAATGATCAGCACGGCAAGATCTACCTACCCTGAAATTTTGAAGAAAATCTGATAACCCATCTTGGAGTTATTGCCCTTTTTTCATCAAATTTTCAAAATTTTAAAACTTTTCGCTCTTTATTTCAAAAACTATAAGAGATAGATGATAAGTTGAAACTGCAAAAATGTGCAGCATATCAAGATCTACCTACCCTGCAACTCTGAAGAAAATTTGAGTACCCATCTTGGAGTTGTTGCCCTTTTATTCATCAAATTTTCAAAATTTTAATACTTTTCATTTTATATTTCAAAAACTATAAGAAATAGATGATAAGTTTGAACTGCAAACATGTTCAGCTTGATAAGATCTACTAACCCTGCAATTGTGAAGAAAATCAGATTGCCCATCTTGGAGTTATTGCCCTTTTTTCATCAAATTTTCAAAATTTTAATACTTTTC
>MJUT01008329.1:307803-336128 GCA_002080005.1 Gigantidas platifrons
TTGTTACTTTTTGGACCGATTGAAAATCCAAGATGGCCACCAGTGGGGCTGCTGTTACTCAAAATAGAAATTTCTTCAATTGTCCATTGCTGCTTTAGTATAAACCAAAATGAGCTCAAATTTTAACTGCAGCTACATGGCAAGGAGTAGTTTAACATATATTCGGGGTTTTTCTGTAAAATTTTTCTTTCAGCCGATTTATACCGATTATGCAAATTAGGCATCTTTTGATAAAAGATCACATTTAAATCTTCTCCTCTGAATCCACTAAACCAAATTAAAGCAAATTTGGCTGGAATGGTCCTTTCAATATGTGTCTGACAGCCCTGCCCTCCATTCAAAATGGCTGTTGTTACTAAAAATAGAAATTTCTTTAGTTGTCAATTTCTGCTTTATTACAAATCAAAATGAACTCAAATTTTAACTGCAGCTACATGGCAATGAGTAGTTTAACATATATTCTGGGTTTTCTGTGAGATTTTTTCAGCCAGTTTATTCCGTATAGGAATATTATGAGATAAAAATCACAGCAAAATCTTTTGCTCAGAAATTTGAGTTGAAATGATCTTTGGATGACCCACTTTCAAAATTATGTGTAACCCCCCCCATTTCTATCAACTTTTGATGTCAAATTGAAAACCAGGTGAGCGATTACAGGCTCCTGGGAGCCTCTAGTGTTTATTATTAAGAAATTCATGTTTTGTTAAAGTTCATTACTATTTGTGAATTAGTATTAGAAGAGATAATCACTCTAGTTATTTATGTTGGTCATTCTATAAAATTGTTATATTTTATAAACAAAATCTTCAAAATATACACACATACCATTTTCTATAGAAAACCCATATTTAAGTTACTATATAACAGTATCATAGCTGGCTGACAATTACATTAATAATACATGTACATAAACATTTTAGGAGACAAGTCAACAGTTAGCTACTGAGAAAGAAAATCACCAAAATGAGGTGGCATCTCTTCAAGATCTACACTCACAGAAAGCTTCAATTCTTAGGAAGAAGTTCAGAGATGAAATTACACAGTACAAACAGAAAATCAGTCAGCTGGAACAAACAGGTATACCATAATTTCTATATTGACTAAAATCAATTTGTCCATTGTGCTTGGATGATTAAAAATCAATCTACAGTTTAGTAAATATGGAGTAAGTCTGGAGTAATGTTGAGTAATAGTCGAGTATCTGGTGATTATATAACATTTATACTTTGAAGTATGTTTCTTAAATTGCCAAATGTTTGACTTATTTATTGAAGATGGTATTGTCTTTAATGATAAAGTATCACCAGTTTCACCTCTGATAATTTATCACCAGTTTCACCTATGATAAATTATCACCAGTTTCACCTGTCATTATAATTATTGGATCTCCTGTTGTAATGATTGCTGATCTCTGTCTTGAAGGAGTTATCTCCCCTTTCCACCAATTACTTGAGAGTACAACTACATTTTAACTAGATCTTACTGAAATGTAGCATGCATACATGTATTTGTAAACACATGAAAATTACTTGATATCAAGATTTTTAGAAGTTATTTCCCTTTATCAGTTACTTAAAATGCTAAATAGATAACAAAAAATAATAAGAGAGAGAGGAGGAGATGAAATTGTTATTTTTTGTTTTTAAGCATATTTAATCATTTTGGACATTTTATTTGCAGGTGAAGAGGGCCAAAAACATTTGTCAGTTAAAGAGTCAGCTGAATATTTACAGGTATGGTTTTTTTTATGAAGCGAGCAATTTTTCAGCTATATTCAGGACGAGGACATGTTTACAATAAATCAATATGTAGGTTGAAAACGGGGGACGGATAGGCCAATGGGCAAACAAATTTAAATGCCACGGGACTCGAAACAAGGGAAGGTGATGGGTAGGGACAGAGAATTTATGCAACAGGTCACATAATGAGCTGTTACACTGGATTCTTTAACGTGCGAAGAGGGTGGCAATCTCTCAACACGGGACCTCGGTTTTATTTACGTCTCATCCAAAGGACAGGCTGGTTGTGAATTTATACATTCCGCACAACCGACGGATGCCCCTTCAAGTCGAAGAAGCTCTCGGTCCCATTTCTATACCCCGGGGTTTCCTCAGGGTTAGGTTGTTTTTTTGGGTTTTTTTTTATGTACATGTACTATGAGTGTTAAAGTTTATGTTAAATTACATAGGATTTATGAAGAAATCTGAAAATTACAAGTAAAAACTGCATGTATTGCCTTAGAACAAGGGGGCAGTCATGACCATGACTGTGTGGTAGTTAGATTTACATCTTTAAGTATTATAGATATGATTCTCACCCAGCACATTAAATTTTAAATTATTTTTTTTATCATTTTAAACTATTTTATACAGAAAATCATGTAAGAATGAGAATTTTAATATTGCTGTAAAGTATAAAAAAAAAAAGAAGAATATGTGTGGTATTTATCTTGATTTGATCTTAATTTGTTTTTGCAGTTGGAAGAAAAGCTGAAATCTTTGGAGCATGATCAAAACCTACTGAAGCACGACCATGAGATAGTTTGTAAAGAACTAAAACATGCCAAGAATCAACTTCTAGACCAGCTGGACTCTAATCATGTACATATCAGTTACCAGTACAAGGCTGTGGAAATATTACACATGTTTCATGTGTACAGTATTTGTACAAGTGAAACCTGTCTAAACCAAACCTTTTCAATACTTACTTTTACCTTCAGAATAGACAGGTGTTTGTTTTATACTAGTCAAATCAACAAATATTTCCTACATTGGGACTTTATTTAAGGTTCAGATTATACAGGTTTCTGGTTTATTCAGGGTTTGGTGTAGACAGGTTTCACTGTAAATAACTTGTCTGATATATTTTGTAACAAGTCAGACAAGTTCAACATTTGATTTCCAAGTTTGAGAAAAGGGGGAGGGGTGCAGATTGTTACTAATATAAACATGTGGACCAGCTCGACTCTGATCATGTACTTATATGGTACCAGAGGGAGGTTTAAAACTTTTTAGGTAGTCTTGCTCTTAGGATGCACAAGTCTGTAGTCTGTTATTTTCTGAAACTACAGGTACTACCGGTAGAATCATATTGACTTACAACAATTCACTTATTTACATTTTTAGGATGACTTTCAAATTAAATTTAAGAATTATAGATGGTTTCAAAAGTCTAACAATAGATAAGACTGTTTAGTGATGTTGAAGGGGGAAAAGTTCAGTTCATACAATTATTTATAGAATTTCCTTACAAAAGTTTTGATAGACACTTACAACCAATACAATATTATAAATACTAGAGTTTGATTATTAAATGTTCACTGAAATAGTTCCAATTAATAATATATGAATTAAAAACTATTTAGCCTTGCATATATTGTGTAGCTTTATTTTACTTTAGACACATTGTGTACCAAATATGTTCACACCTCTTAGAACTTGAATGTTTTTGCCATGTTACCATGACTACTTGTTTTCCTATTTTATTCTTGTTTTTATTGCATTGATGATATGTGTTATGTATTTGGCAGTGGGTGACATCAGAATGTTTTTGTGCTGTATATGACACAACTTGAGATATCTCATTAAAATGTTTGGGTTACCTAATATTTTTTTTTATCATGAAATAATAGAATTGCCATCATCATTCTGCATGGTTTAAGCATCGTACATGAAAGTTTTGTGTGTTACTCCATACCAAGACCTGCATGATTGTTGAAATTTCAGTTTTAAGAATGTAGAAAGTATTGTTTTCCTCAAGTAAACTAACCAGTTTATTTACGATCGACTAAAGGCATGGTTTGAAAGAATGTTATTTTTTTTTTTTTGCATCTACCCAATTTAAATTTCAAAATATCCTACAATAATTCCAAAGTAGAATTTAATAAATTAAAGAAAAAAAAAAGACTTTTTTCTGCATTTTTTGTTTAAATTATTCTGGACAAATGACAAAATGTTTATGGAATGGTGATTTTAACTAATCAGTTATCTAAAATTGTTGTTAGTTCTAGAATGCTTAGCTTCATTCTGTTGACAAACAACATTTATCAAGCAGAAGTTAAGACTACTGTTTAACTGTACAGTCTAGTGGCCATTTCACAGTCATAAGAATCAATAATTTCATTTTACTTCTGCAAATTATTCTAAAAAATCTAAAACTGTTTTTAAGTAATTTTGTTGCATGATAAGAAAGACTTTGGAATTAAAGTAGTTGACAGATAAGACAACTTTCAGGCTCAGTCTTTGGAGTTACTGGGTGATTTAAGAGAATTTCGTAGACACTTGGGATGTGAGATGATTAATCGCAGGGATAAACTACTTGAGGAAAAACAATACTTCATTCAGGAGATAATTGATTCTGCTAAACAGGTTAGATATATGGTATATTATTTTACTTCTCAAAGCTAGCTTTTTTTAAGCAAGGTTGTTTTTTGTTCTTTGTATTTTTTTCTTACATTTTTTTTTGTTTGTTTGAAAAAAGGGAGTATATTTGGATTTAGTAGACTTTTCAATAAATCATGCAGGTTTTATAATATTTTTTTAAGTAGCTTTGTGGTACTTGTAATGCATCTATATTTGATCATTTAAAAGTATTTTAGAGAAAAAGTTACCCCACTGACATTGACTAATTACTCAAGCAAGAGCATGTACACACCCAGAAATCTGGATGCCGTAGGACTTTTCTTTGACCCAATGCAGATATTTATTTTTGGAAAATGTACCAATGCATCTATATCCCAAAATTAGGATTATTTTTCAAATTTTTATTCTGTGGTTTAGTTTGCATAAACTTAAATTTCAATATGAAATAATAACAAAATTATTTCTGTAGAATTTAGTCATGGATTCCTTTTAAAAAGTGTAATTATGATGGAAATTATCTTTACAGCAGAGAGAACTAAATTCTGAAATAAATGATTTAGAGAATGAACAGGATCGTGTCTTCTCTGAAGCAGATTCCATGGTTACAGATCTTGGAAATGAACAACATCAAAAATCAACCTCAGGTATTGACCAAAATTACTGGAGTTTTAATTATAAAGGGAGATAATTTTAATTCTACAGACTAAGTAATAAGTTTTTGAAGAAGCTATGTGTAACATTCAACTCTCTTGAATAAAAATTAAGTTTTAATATCAAATGATCATAGAATTTTGAATTAAAAACATTGTAAAAATATAAAATGTTAGAATATTACCATCTTGGTGAGGTTTTCAGATTTTCCTTATTTTTATGTTTTATTTCTGTTTTATTTACAGAAATATTTGATAACATTGAAAAAGAAAACTTGTTGATGAAAAAGAAGAATTTAGAGTTACAGGAACAAGTTGTTATATTAGAGAAATCTGTACAAACTTTAACAGAAGAAAAGAAATGCTGTAAGTACAATATACAGAGAAATCTATACACATCATTTGGGCAAAGTATTTGTAACCTTTCTATACTTCACCACACATAGCATATTTTTTAAACACAGGTATAAATATTTGTATTTGTTTGATGTTCAGTTTACACAGGTTGTTTAGTATAAATGTTTTTCTTCTATGTAGTTTATTTCTATCTATTTATAGTGATAGTTTTGTGGATCACACATGGGAAACTGTAATACTTGGTCATGTGATCTAGTCGTTAACCTTCTCTTCTGTTTAAACCGGATCGGTGGTGTAATGGTTAGCATGCTCGCCTCATGTGCGGTAGATTGTGGGTTCAAGTCCCGATCGGGTCAGACCAAAGACTAAAAAATTTGTATTTGTTGCTTCTCCATTAAGCACGCAGCATTAAGGAAAAAGAGCAAAGACTGGTTGGCTCGGAATCAGGTTAATGTGTTCGAGTGGGGCGACATGTCTATCCGCGGACTTGTTTCAGTGAACTAGCACTATAAAAATCCAAATAAGCATGTTGGTCTAGTACAAAGCGGACCTCATCATCATCTCATTGAAAATTAACTTGTTCTCGCCATGATATAGCTGAAAAATTGCTCAGTCTGCACTAAAAAACAATCACACACTCTCTTCAGCTAGACAAGCAAAATCGTATCAGAATGTTGCCTACTTTACTGCCAGTTTGTCTTAGTAAATATATATATTGAAATAAACCCCAAATAATCTATTCATTTTTTTTCTTGTTTTCAAAACTTAGGGCAAAACTCTTTTGGGAAATAAATATTGTGTTGACATTACAGTTAATACAGATGATGTGGACCAACTCCATCAACAAATTACTTCTTATCAAGAGGAAGTACAACAGTTTGATGCTATCAAGTCAGATTTACAGTCTGAGAAGGAGGCCTTAGAGGGGGTGTTGGTAGACTTAAGAGGCCTGTTGAAGGAGAAAGAAAATGATTTAAAACAGGTCAACAATGAATTGACAAAAAGAGAGACAGATTTTGAAATGTTAAAAAAAGAAAAGGTGAGATGTAAAAGTGTGGCAAAATATTAGTTACAAATTAAATGTTGATGATAGTAAAATCTTTAGTTTAATTTCATTATTTTTATTGTTGTAATTGATTTCCATTGATGTTTTTTTTTCTCTTTTCGTTTTACCCTAATTTTATTTTATAAGAATGTTGTCAAAGCATTTCTTTATTTGTTGCTTTTTGACCTAATTTTGTCTTTACGATTGAACTTTTATTGAAGATCACTCCTACAAATATTTAATTTATGATGGTATTTATTTTACAGGACCAGTTGGAAAAATCTCTGAATGAAAGCCAGTTAGGTAATAATTATAATAAGTAAAAAAAAAAAAACATGGACAGATAAAGTCTATACATCTTTATTGGGAGACAGATTCTGACTGATGTTTTCATTGTTCCAATTCAATAAGAAGAAATTCCATTGTCCATTTTGTAAAAAAAAAAATTATGTATAAATAGTTTGGTTTTCATAATTTTCACTTTTAGAGTTTTGGATTTTACAGTGCTTGATCATTTTGGAAATTTATTGTTCTCTTTTTCTCTGTTAAATAACATCTTCATCTAATTAATATTTTTGTTCTTTGTTTTTTTTGTGTGTGAGATTGCTTTCCTTCATTTCTGATCGAGAACGAATAGAAATTTTGTGTAAAGAGGTAAGGTTTCAACTGACATATAGTGAGACCCTCTTGTGATTTATGTTATGTATGTCAGTTTATATAATAAAGTACTGTTAATCTTCAATCAATATATAATATTCATATTTTGAAGAATACAATGAACTATTTGTCAGATAAAAGTGTAATATTCACACAAGTACTTCTGGAAAGTAATAAATTATTACTGGCTTGATTATAGTCCTGTCATTATTAATTATTATACCTCAGTATATACTTTCTTAAAGCTTTTTTAAAGAAATAAAAATGCTATTGTTTCACATTTTTAACACTGAAACTATTGACCGGTCAATAGTTTTCAAGACTATTGACTGCCGCTGAACTATTTACTGGCAATTTAAAAAAACATGTTTATTGTTGATATTTTTTCTTAATATTACTATTAAGAACTTCTATTTGTGTCTTTTTAATAGCCACATTTTCTCAGATTTCCTAGATTGCCTTTGGTATAATAAAACACTTATTTACTGGCTATTCGGACAATAGCAAGTTTATTGTCGCCCTCAACACCAACTATATCCCTCCGCTTCGCGTCGAGAAATAGTTGGTGTCTCGGGGGACAATAAACTTGCTATTGTCCTCATAGCCAGTAAATAGGTGTATACTATTCTGTGTTTTATCAAAACTAAGGCTGACAATCTCTCTCAGGTAACAATGAGCAATTTTAGCTATCTTGTTTAGGCCTATTAGTTTACTTGCTCTCAAATTATTTTGACTGGGTGTACCGGAAAAAGATTGTACCAGAAACGTGTTGTGCACACTAAGTTTAGATATCTAAGTTTGATTAATTAAATTGAATAAAATTATGGATCATTTTCTATGCAAAAGTCTGTTGTACTCTACAATTATATGATTATTGACCAATCAAATTTGTGATATTTTAGAAATGTCACAGACAGAGTTTGTGATGACAACATTAAACATGGAGAAAGAAGAATTACAAAAATCACTGGACCAGTCGAAACAATTAATGGTGGCAAATGATGATTCTAAACAACTTAGAGAGGAATTAGCACAGAAAACACAACAATTAGATGAAGTGGCTTCTGAAAAAATAGAGCTAGAAACAAGCATGGAGGAACTAGATGCTCAACACCAAGAAGCAATGAATCAGGTGATTGACATCCGTAATGACCTCTTTGGTAAAGTGGAAAACCTACAATCAAAGGTCCAAGAACTTGATGAAATCAGAAACAAACTTACAGAACAGATTGAAAGTCAGAAATCACAAATTAAAGACCTAACTGAGGCAAGGGATGGATTGACATCAAAGGCTGAGAGCCAAGAATCACAAATACAGGACTTGATTAAAGCGAGGGACCAAATGATTGAAGACGATCAAAGTCATGAAGTACAAAAACTCGCTGAGGCCAAAGATTGTCTACAAGAGGAGGTTCAGAGTCTGGAAACCCAAGTTAGAGAGGCTAATGAATCAAGGGATTGTCTACAGGCACAATTAGATAGGGAGCAAAAAGAATGGTTGATGAATAGGACAAATGAAGAACAAAATATAAATGAATTAAAAATAGAAATCAACCAAAAAGAAAAGAAAATAACAGACTTAGAAAAACATGTGACAATGTTACAGAAAGAAAATGGAGAGAAAACTGAACTTTTAAGATCATTTGAAGATAAAGATAAAGAACTACAAGAAATATCTGATGAACGAGACCAACTTGTTCAAGATTTAGAAGATAAAAATAAGTCTATTTTATTGTTGGAAAGAAAGATTGAAGAAAAACAAGAAAACATTACTGCTATCGAGGAAAAATACAATTTTGTTAATGAACAGTTACAGCAAGGATCAGAAGCTGAAGCAAGTGGCTTCTTACAGAAAATATCTGATTTACAAAACATATTATCAGAGAAAGAAGAAATGATTCATTCTCTTAAATCACAAAGTCATGATTTAACATTGGAAAAAGAGAAATTAGAAGTGGTTGTGAATAAGCTTAAGGAGGAAAGAAAAATAAATGATCAGAAATTTAATGAAATGAAAGACAAATTAAGTAATGGTGCTATGACAATAAATAATTTACATATGGATATCAAAGAAATGAAAGAAAATCTTTCTGATGCTGATGTCAAACTAAATGATAAAAGTCAGAACATTAAACATTTACGTAAGGAAAACGAGTCTTTCAAACAAACTTTAAAAGAGATAAGAGATGAAAATGATTCCTTAAAACAATATTTAGAATCACTTAAAAAGAACAGTCAAGAATTAACATTATCTGATGACATTGTAAAACTGAAATCTAGTTTGGAAACAAAGACAAAAGAAGTAATGACATTGTCAGAAAAATGTTCTCATTTGACTGGTGTAGATCAAGAGTTTTCTGATTATAAACTACAAACTATAAAACAGCTTACTGACTTAAATAAAACATTAGATAAAAACCAAGAAGAAATTTCTAATTATAAAGAAAAAATATCATTACTGCAGCTAGAACTTGAGGAATATAAAGAAGAAATCACAATACAAAAGGTTGAATTAGATGAAAAAGTCAAGGATCTTGTGACGGAAAATTTATCTTTAGAAAATAACGTTAAGCATCTTCAAGAAACACTTGATGAAAAAATTCAATATTACAAAAATATCATAAAAGAATTAGAAAGTGGCTGTGATCTTAATGATACCATATCAGAAGAAAATAAAAATCTTATAAAATTGAATATTGAAAAAGATACAGTGATCACAAATCTAAATGATGAAATAAAAAATATGAAAACATTGTTGAGTGAAAATGAAAAATTAACAGAAAACAGTTCTGTCGACTTTGTAGCTAAAGTACAAACAATTTCTGATTTAAAACAAGATGTTTCTGATTTATCAGCAGAGAATGAACACTGTCAGTCAAAAATTCATCAACAAATAGCTGTTATTGAAGAGCTTCAAAATGCCAAAGAAAAACTGCAAGTTGATATACAGAATTTAACATCTAAGTTGGAAAGTGTGGCAGCAGAGTACACTGATGCAGTAGAAACAATTTCAACACTGCAAAATGAAATAGGAAAATATCAGAGTACCATAGAAGACCAAAAATCAGGAATTATATTGTTAAATGACAGATGTCAAGGTCATTTACAGACTTTAAAGGACAAAGAAAGTCAGATCACTAATCAGGAAGGTATGCTTGCCATTTTTCGTCATGCTTCAGTGGAAAAAGACCAACATATTGACTTGCTCAATAAACGAATAAAAAGAGCGGTTTCATTGATAGCTGATGATCAACAACAGTTTCTAGATATGGACGATGTTCAACCTAACTATTCCTTGCCTGCTATTGAATATCCAGAGAAAGGATCACTGGAACAAGTAGAAAAACAGCAAGAAGTTTGTGAAGAAATGGTTAAATTGTCTGCTAACAAACAAGAAAGTGGGAGAGATTTTGATGAAACTGAGTCACGTGATGTCATCAGTGACATGGAAAGTTTGCAAAGTCTAATTAAGCAAAAAGATGATGTCATTAATGAACTTCAGTGTAATAATTCTTCTTTATTAAAAATGTTAGAAACTAAATCTGTGTCCAATAGTGATAAAACTGTTGTTGACATTCACAGGCTGGAAAATGAGGTCAGAAATCTAAAAATAGAACGAGAACAGATCATGGCCGTGATGAATGAGAAATCTAGAGAAGCAAGTTCATTGAAATCTGAAGTTCATAGGTTAATGAATACAGTAGCTGCCGAAAAGAGTGCAATAGACAAGTTACAAAAAGACATGATACAAAGCCCTGGATCAGGGGATCAGGAGGACATGCAAAAACAAGCTCTTCAAAATCTATCACGATTAGTAAGAGACAAAGACTTGGAGATTGAGGCATTGAAACAAAAAAATGAGACATTACTGACAGTTTTACAGGATTCATCATCTAATGGTACTGAAATTACTACTTTAATGCAAGACAAAGAAAATCTAGTCAGACAATTAAAGGTTTTCCAGGATGAGAGAGACCAAATGGTAACGTTTGTCAACCAGAAACATGAGGAAAGTTTGAAATATCATCAAGAAGTTCAGAGACTGACGCAGTATATTAATTCAGAAACAGACAAACATAATCGGACACAACAGGATTATGCTTCTTTGGTTCCACAATTTGAGGACAAAAAACAAGCTTTACTAAAAACACAAAATGAACTCATCAATTATAAACAAAAATATACAGAGTTAGAAGTTAAATATGGAGAAATGGTTCAGAAAGTGAATACATCTGACACAGTAGATATAGGCTCTTATAACACTCAAGCTGAAGAGTTAAAACATTCACAAGAAAAACTGAAAGAATTGAATGAAAGTCTACAAGAAACAGAACAGAAAGTCACTTTACTTCATCAGCAGAATGTAGAATATGAGGAAGAAATATTAAGACGTGATGCAGAACTCAGTGGTATGAAAAAACAAGTTGATACTCTTACATTCCAACTACAGGGAGCTGAGGGAGAATTGTCAGATCTGAAACAGGAACACAGTCTATCTGAGAAAGAAACATCAGAACAGATGTCATACATACAAATGATGAAGGAAACTAATAATAGGTTGACCCTTGAACTTCAGGATCGTGAGTTTGAAATAAAGACGTTAAGTGAAAAATCTCAAACGTTGACATCAATTGTTGATGGTCAGAAAGATGAAGAAGGACAGCTTAACAAACTTCTAAAGGAAAATGAATCAGTGATGGCACAGGTGAAAGGACTACAACAGGAAAGACATCAAACTATCATGGCACTTAAACAGAGACAGATAGAAAGCCAGGAATTACAAAGAGAGGTTAGTCTTATAGTGATGTCATTTAAATTAAATATATAACATTTAGGAAGGGCTAGCTCTGTAATATATCTGTTCTACAAGCTGGACACCATTTTCCACTTGCTTATATTCATTGTTGCCCATCCTCATCTTAACTTGTGAACTGAAATGTGTCAAATCAGTTTTTATGCATGTTTATTTTTCTGCCATATAATGTTTTGTGTTATTTAAATTAATGTGGCAGTTCTGTTTGTTCTGAATAGAAATTACCTGTATTAGATTTTAATTACTGTTTAAACAAGGATAAACCATAGGATTTTTTTTTTAAAGTATATACATGTACATGTATCTAAGAATGAATTTTCTGTTGACCTTCATGATGATTGAGTGAATCATAGTTTTATACAAAGATGATAGATATATCATTCGCCATACTGAAAGGTCTTCACTGATATGAAAATTTAATTGTTTGCCATACTGGAGGGTCTAAACAGACATGAAAACTTCTCATTTGCTATACGGAAGAGTCCAAAGTTGAGAATTTTAATCATCTTCCACTCTAACGAAGTAGATTTGAAAACTTTTTGAGAATTTTTTATTCATTCATTTTACTGAAAAGTAAACAATATTTCAATCTGATTAAAATCACATCTCTCACTTACTATTAATAATATATTACATTTGTTTTCATCTTTTAATTAGCTTTTTTGTTTTTATCAATATTTACAGTGTCATAAATTAAAAGACAAGGAAGCCAAATATATAAAGGAACTGGAGAGATTGAGAGGACACCTTCTTCAGGTAAATATATAAAGGAACTGGAGAGATTGAGAGGACACCTTCTTCAGGTAAATAAATTGTGCCATTGCTTTTATAATAGTTACTATTAGAATTGATGTCAACAAAAGTCAATGATTACAGTTTTTAAACTTTGAGAATTGTTCTGTAGTCTGTATTAACAAACTAAAGGGGTTAACGTTATGTGGTTTAATGCCACTTTCAACAATAATTCAGTTATTTTGTGGCGGTCAGGTTTATTGGTGGAGGAAACCGGAGTACCTGGAGAAAACCATCGACCTGCCGCAATTCACTGACAAACTTTATCACTTAATGTTGTATCGAGTATACCTCGCCTGTGTGGGATTTGAACTCACAATGTTAGTGTTGATAGGCACTGATTGCACAGGTAGTTGTAAATCCATCTACCATCCGATCATGACCACAAAGGCCCCTAACAAAATAAAGGATGTTAACAATACACCTTATGTATACAATAAAATAAAGGATGTTAACAATACACCTTATGTATACAATAAAATAAAGGATGTTAACAATACACCTTATGTATACAATACTTAAACATATCACATGTGTATTTATATTAAAAAGGCAATGCAATGAATATAACAAATATTAACATTATATTATTTAAATAATATCTTAGTGGGGTTGATGACCCTTTTTCAGAAAGTGTGTGTGGCAATGTATTATCTACATTCTATAATGATTTACAGAGTGGAATATGTTATAGGACCTGTTTTATAGATACAAGGATGGGATGTAAACAAGATCACATTTTTATCTCTTTTATTAATTATTTTTATTGATTAAAGTCCAAACTAAACTGACTTGATGTTTTACTAGATGGAAGAAGCCTATACCAAAGATGCCTTAGAATCCGAGGAGAGAGAGAAAGATTTACGTAATCGTTTAGCCGTGGCTGAAGAGAAGGTCTTGTCTTCTACATCAGCTGTACAATCAGCAAGGTTCTTATCTAGTTTTATTCTGTTATACTGACTCATGTAAAGTACAGTGAAACTGTCTAAACCAAATCCTGTATAAACTGAATCATAAATAAAGTACAGTGAAACTGTCTAAACCAAATCCTGTATAAACTGAATCCTGTCTAAACCAAATCCTGTATAAACTGAATCCTGTCTAAACCAAATCCTGTATAAACTGAATCCTGTCTAAACTAAATCCTGTATAAACTGAATCCTGTCTAAACTAAATCCTGTATAAACTGAATCCTGTCTAAACTGAATCCTGTCTAAACCAAATCCTGTATAAACTGAATCCTGTCTAAACCAAATCCTGTATAAACTGAATCCTGTCAACCAAATCCTGTATAAACTGAATCCTGTCTAAACCAAATCCTGTATAAACTGAATCCTGTCTAAACCAAATCCTGTATAAACTGAATCATAAATAAAGTACCAATGTAGAAAATCTTTGTTAATTTAACCTGTATAAATCAAACACCTGTCTATTCTGAACATAAGAGTTAGTTCTACAGAGATTCTGTTGAGACAGTTTCAGTGTACCAGGATTTCTCAATTGAATAATTAAATTAATGGCGAAAGTGAAAAGATCAAATTAATTAATATATTTGAGTAATCCAATACAAAAATCACACTTTATAGCTGTTTAAATGATTGATTGTCATATAAGATATATCTATAGGTAGTCACTTGTGACCTTCAAATATTATAATTCTTTTACCTTAATTTACAATCATGTGTGTTTGTTTCATAATTTTCACACTTGAAAATAAAAGAAATTTGCCATGATTTATTAATTAAACTTATGCTTCATGATAATTTTATTTATCAACATTGTAATAAAATTAATAATCAAACAGACACCAGTACCCATAAACATGTTTAAATGTTTATTATATTAATTGTAGTCAGCATGCCATACAACAAGTAGAAAGTTTACAACAACAATTACATACAGTAGCATCACAGCGTGATCAGGCTTATTTACAGCTGTCATCTCTACAGGATCAGTGTCAACAGTATGCTGTATCCCTGTCCAACTTACAGCTGGTTCTAGAACAGTTTCAGAGAGGTCAGTACATCATGTGTACCTGTTTTACTTGTGACATAGTTCGAGGACATGCAACCTCCTACTTTGATTTAACCAAGCATTTGAGTTAGCTATGGTAAAATACCTACAGTAGTCCTGCACTTTTAAGGCCACTTGCACCAAAGGCTTCCCCTTTTATCAGGCCAGATTTCAGATGTACTGCAGCTACTAAATTGTACATGGCCATTTTTAATTACACAAGGTCTAGCTTTATAAGAAGGGTGCTACTGTACCAAAAATACCTTTTTTTTTTATTCATATCAGTGACTTGTCAGAGGTTTAGATAATATATTTTTATTGTACATTGCTTTAGTACATATTATTGTTTTATTTTGTATCATACTATTCTACTGAAAGGTATTTTAGAGTCTATTTGAAATGACTTGTCTAATGTATTGTTTGTCTTTAATATTCATAAAATAGTTTCTGCTGGATGTTCAACAACCAACAATCAACCAATCAAATAAATTCTTCTTCAAATCATCTCAATCTTTTTTCATAGACAAGGATGGTCAAGTTGCTGGTGAAGTGGAGAAATACCAAAGAGAGAATGAAAAACTGCAACACTCGGTTACAGATATGAGCAGGGAATTAGAAATTGTTAAGGTAAATTTTTGATTTTGGTGGTTAGATTTAACTCAACCTTATAAAGAAATTTCTGGAGATCAACCTAGCTACCAAAACAATAACCAAAGAAAAAAGGTTTTACTTAAAATATTAAATATTAGGAGTTGTTTTTGTTTGACTCAGTATGATTAAGCTAAAAAGATAATGGTAAGGCCATGCAAAGTTAATTACTTGGTTCTCGGGCCCTTTTTTGTCAAAATTGATGAGGGAGGGCGGCATTTTTTTTTATCCTTTTACTGCTGTAAAAAGTGATGAGGGAGGCATTTTTTCTTCTTTTTTTGTGAAAAATATGGCAATGTATAAATCTTTTCATTACTTTATTGAAAATTTAAATTTTATTTCTTCCGATGGTGGCAGAAACATCACAAGTGGTTAATTTTTATGGAAACGTCCAATCCGCTGGTCCCAACGTACCATTTTTTTTATCTCCGTAAACAATTCCAATAAGGTACAAGCTTCGGAGAAGCCCCCCTATTATGTTTCCTGGCAAAACTGGCAAACATTTGTGCCGAATTTGCACAGAAACGATTAACATTTTGTCTAAATGTCAAACGGAAACACGTTTTTTATTTATACATTGTCATAACGATGCTTTAAATCTCATTTAAGCATGATGCATTTTAAAGCGTTTCACCGACCACGCGATATAAGAGAAAAACGGATGCGGTTGTTTTTTCCGTACGGACAGCGCTACCGCATTTAAATATTTTTTTTTACTATTTTTGCAAAAAAATCGGCAATGCGGCAACGAATTTCCACATGCGGGCGGGCCTGAGAACCAAGAAATTAACTTTGTATGGCCTAAGGTGAAAATTTTACTTGATGTTAAGGAACAACGAAGGTTGTCTTGAAATAATTGAAAGTTTGTTGATGATAAGATCTCAGTTGATCAAAATCTTATAAATGTATGGTATGCAATTTCTTACAGGAAAAGTTATTAGAAGCAGAAGACGGACTGGAAGCTGCATCCAGACTACATCAACAGCTAGATAAATGTGACCAAATCATAGCAGCACTCAAAGAAGAAGGTTAGACAACTCTTCTCTTAACAGTTATCAAATATTTTACAAAATTTTATTTTCCATTTTGAATATGATTTAAGGCAAATTTGTTCTCATAATTTAAGTTGCCTAGTAACACTAACCTTTGAGCTTTTTGCCTGTTTTGCTAGTAAACAAAGTAAGTACAAAAATGTAGTTTGGCTTTAGCTTTCTCTACCTGCAAACTGCCCAAGTTCTGTGCAACAGTCGCTTTGACCTTTTGACCTTTTAAAAGCTTTTATTTTTTGGTTCTGGAGATTTTTTGCTACTTGCCTACTTTGCTTAAATAAAATTTTAATTTTGCTTGGAATTTTCTTGCTTTGGTGGTCAATGAGTCAACTGGTTGTTTAATATCAGCTGGTAATCCTGAGGTCAGGGTTGAACTCAGGATATTAGCTGGTGTTTGTCAAACAGCTGTTTTAATCAGAACATTGGTAAGGGCAGTACCTGCAGGCAGTAGATATACTATAAGCTATTGTATTATACAATTAGCATCCTTCAGAGTAGTATCATTGCTTAATAGTAGACTAACACAGCTTTATCATATTGTATTATAGTATTAATGAAACACCTTATAACAATTTACTTCCAAAAATACAAAAATGTATAATTACCTTAGCTTTGAAATATTTAAAAGATATATAACAAGACATTAAACAACTGTTCTTCATTTCTTTTCCTTGATAATTATTTCCTTTGTTTTTGTTTACATATTTCAGGAAAAATGAATTATTGCAAAAAGATTTTTTTTATTATTATACCTTGTTGATTGGTAGCTTAATCTCAGCTGGTAAATCTGAGTTGAACTTTGACCTCAAGTTACTAGCCGAGATTACGTTAACTTCACTTTTCACCTTTACCTGTGCAATACCTAAACATTTACTAACAAGTTCACACATTGATTTGCTTTGCTTTATAGCCTTAGGTTATTTGTTGAGGTAGAAAGTTTTCCATTTTTTGTCTGTATTTTTATCATGCTGATTTTTTCATAACCCTATCTGTCCTACATAAAACTGAAACCATGACAGATATTTAAATAATAACATAAACACAATAGGTAACTGTCAAAATGCATGAACTGGAATTTTATATCTGTTTTTATACCAACATTTTATATTCTTAAAGATTGGATGAAATAGTAAATTATATTTCATGTTTAAATTTTTTTACTTTTAACTAAAAGTGAAATAAAGTTTATTGGGTTAACTGGGGAATGGGATGTCCATATGAAAAGAAAAAAACAGCATGAGATTTTATAGGTAACAGAATGTTGTCATTATGCATGGTGAAATATTCTATTTCAATCTAGACAGTTAGATGCATGATGTTAAATGAAGAATTGAAACGCATGATGTTAAATGAAGAATTGAAACCAAAATTAAATATTAGATGAACGATTGGATGAAGCATGAACAAATATGAATACGATCATTGAGGTGAGCTAAACATTTTGTCAGATGAAAGAAAAATGACAGAATTTATCCACTACAGTGTCGTAACAAATCTGAGATGTCCAATAAGAAGTATAATGACAATGAGACAAAGGTCAAACCCATGATTGTCCTGAAGTTACAGAGCCATGACAAGGTAACACTGAAGTATCTACTATACTATCAGATGTTGTTTCAAGAACCATGAGATGTCCAGAATAAGGAAGTTAAAACATAAATCATGAGATTACAGCTGACAGACCTCACGAGGAAGCCAAACATGATTGAAGCTTTATAATGTTGTGTTAATAAAGATAGAGACAGACCTTTATAAATAGAAGGGCATGAAGCATGAATAAACTATTATTATAGCATTAGATAGCCTGAATATTGCATCCTGATTGTTTACAGAACTGTGAGACAGAGCATGGGAATATATATTCCATGATTGAGCAACAAGATTACAGCCTGTGAGAATGAAACAGCATGAAAATATAATATCCATGAGTATAACATGTTACAGACTCATCATCTACAGAGCTATGAGAATGAAACAGCATGAAGCATGAGAATGTATAATCCATGAGTATTACATCAGGTACTGAGTGTTTATATAGGTCAGTACTTTTTGTAATTCTCTTAGTTTGTACACTAAAATAATCTTAACAGAAGAAGGAATGTTTTAGCTTGCTTAAGTGTGGCTTTGTTTGAATGGCTTACCTACTAATACACCATAATTTAATGTTGAACAATAATGTCTTGTTATATGATGTTTTATATCTGTTGTACATCACAGCTTTTTATTAGTGAAAGGGTAGGTCAAGGTTGGATATTACGAAAATTGTAAATTATGGATTATATTCTCCATTTTGAACTCAATTATTAATTTATTTTGGGAATCATCACAACTTTGTTGTTGTGTTTTATTATTAAAGTTAACAAAAAAGGGGGAGGGGAGGTCTGAAGTGATGTATATAAAATTCATATGAACACACCATAAAAGGAAAAATATGAAATATAAATTGTTAAATGAACCTATTTCTTGTTATGACATACAGTTCAGATACGTGAGGCTACTCTAAAGAACGCAGAGGTTGAAATCAGTGACTTGAGGAATGCTAAGGACTCTAAAGTCGATAAGTAAGTTTATTATTTTAATTTAAAGAATGAAATAATATCCAATTTTTGAGTAGATGAAAATAGTTGTAGATAAAGAAACTCAGAAACAAAATATGTGGTTATTTCAAGTAATCCACAATTTCTGAACTAACAGTGACTTGCGACAGGTCAGTGGTTTTCTCCAGGTACTCTGGTTTCCTCCACCAATAAAACAGACCGCCATGATATAACTGGAAAGTGGTGTTAAACACCATCACCTTAACCTCTCCCCCCAAATATATTTCTGAAATAGCCCTCAACAGTAGAATGTAATATAAGTTATATTTCCACTAACTTCTAGAAGGTTATACTGTAATGATTGGTAATATTACCAATCAGAACATGAACCACTACTGGTAAAACACAAGAAATTGACACAAGCTATAGGAAATCAGGTTTCTGGTTAGAGATGGATACATACATATGGTGGGCTACAATCTCTTAATAACTCTACTAGAAGATCTCAAGTGGACTACCAACAAATAATAAATATGGCAAAGGTAGACCATTACTCTTAAGGATAAAAATTAAAATATCAAGAAGCAAGATTTATCCTCACACACTAACTAGCCTTTCTACAGATTTACCATTGAGTGTTATGAAGTTTTTGTTTTCTTCCAGGATGATTATAAAGAGTATGATACTGGGATATTTCACAGCTCCTAAAAATAAACAGGATGATGTTCTTCACACCATTGGTAGTGTGTTAAACTTCTCACCAACAGAGTTTGAAAAGGTCAGATATTTTTAAATCTTTTGTAAAATTGTCTATAAAAATAATGACATGGATTTGGTGAGTCCTAAATCAAAGAAAAATAATATTCTGATAGTTCACTGGGAAATTACCAAATGAAAATGTAAGCTTCTTTATATGTGTATCTAACAGGATGTTTAATGATCATTTTAATGCATGTAATTAAAATTTCAATCCAATGATATAGATGAGATAGTGCAATCGATAGCATTAAACAACGAACTAATAATAATTATCAAGAACAATGTATTAATGGCCTCCCTACAAATTGTTGATTAAGAGTATATTTTTCTGATTATAAGATGTCCTACATTTCAGGTACTTGGTGGTAAAAGTACAGGAGGTTGGATGCCAGGATTCCTCAGATTTGGTGGTATGGCTGCCACGCCCCCAACAACTCCCACCAGGAGACATACTGTAACAGCAGCTGATACTCCTGATAGAGTAAGTCTGTTTTATTACTATCTAATAAAAGTAGCTACACCGAGATGAATTGTACCATTGTTGAGGAGGGTAACTTTCTATTTATGTCTGTTTTGATTGTAAGTCATTTGTATAGGCAGATTTTTTTTATTGTGATTGTAAGTTATGTGTTTGAATAGCTGCTGCTATTTTCAGATACAATTTAATAGCAAATCTATTTTATTTATCCAAATTATACACTTTCTTTTACTTTGAATGTATTATACAGAAATGTCTAAAGATGATATTCATCTCAGTTGAAAATTTCCCTACATTTTCTCATATAAATGATTTTTTCCAATGAAGAATAGTAGAAATTTGTTTAAATCTTATCATCTGTAGAATAATAGAAATAAACAAATAACACAATATTTACACTTTAAGTTCACTATTACATTGTTTATTTTAGTCATGTAAAATAGAACAATAATAACATTGACATTGTTTATTTTAGTCATTCTCAGAATTATTTGTGAAGTTTTTGGAAACAGAATCATCACCAAAACAACCTGTAATGAAGCTACCTGCAGAAGAAATGGCACTCGATGTTCAGCGTCATCACAAACCAGCGTTTAATCCGTTCACTGCACCTCGACATGTCAATCAGGAGGATCGGTCAGCGAGAGATGAACATCATTTACTTATGCCATCTACTCCTTTATCAACGACACTGCCTGTGTTCTCCCCTATTGTAGAATCTTCACGACCAAAAACTTCTAGTGCTATTCTGAACGATGTTTTATCGTCTAGTTGATAAATGTTGATATTTTTATTTTGTCATTTTATGGGGATCATGGATCATCTTCTCATATCTGGTAAACGTGATATAATTTGATATGGTTATTTGTGGGATATAAAAATCATATTTTAATTTATTTTTGTCACTGGTTGTTTTTGCATATTTGTTACTTGTTTTTCCAAATGAATTATTTATATGTAGAAGATACAGTTTATTAGGATTTATTGAATCAGTTTTTAGCTTAATTTTTAACATGAAATAAATTAAACTTGATTGTACATTATAAAAAGATCAGATAAATTATTTAGTGTTAATGGTGTCTGATAACAGTGGTACTGCAGTGCTTGAAAATTTTCAACGAAACTGATTATCTCTTTCTAAAGTAAAGACTGGAGTAAAAACTTGATGATGAATTTCATTACGGCTTTTAGCACTGTTTATGTAAAGCTTTACATAATTTTCATTATGTGTTCATGGTATCAACTTCAAGTTACATTTTTCAATGTTTACAATATTTTGTTGCATACAAATGGTATTCATTTGACAACAAATGTAATATGTATTTTCAATATTTAATTTTTGAAGCATATTATACATGCAAAAGTAAAAAATCACATGGTATAAATATTGTACATTGTCATAAAAATAAAATATTTTCACAGTATAAAGTTTTGCTTTTTATATGGCATCACCATGTTGCAAGTTGAAGTACATCGTGTATTAGGTTATGTCACAATACCTTTTATACTGATTCAGAAGATTTCTACTCCTTCATAAACTGTTGTTGTTTAATACCTAATGATTAAGTAGGCTCATCTCTGATTGGTTGTTTGGAAAGTAACTTTTAGTGACCCGTTACAGGACTGTGAAATGTTATATAATTTTCAGGATAAATCATGTATAGTAATATATATTGTTAAGCTTTGGAAGGGACATGTAATGCAGTAATAACTTATATGGAATTCAATCTGTATTTGGAAAATGACCTGTTCTATGTTAAAAACTGTAAACAGCAAGTAGTTATAGGTCATACTAGAAACTCAAGTTTATTTTAAATGCTGTATTTACAATGTATAAATCACTCAATTGGTTGTTAATCACCAGTAGTAAATATTTCATGCATATTCACACTGAGAACAAGTTGAACAATATATAAAAATTATACAGAAATGAGGGAGGAATGGGACACCGACTGTTGACTATCACTGGAAGTTAGATTTAGGTAGTGAGAAAAAAATTAGCTTTTTATAATGACTACCAGGAGCCTATTCTTTTTTAGAAGTCTACAAAAGTGGCCTTGTGTGCAAGGAGCGTGACATTCTCTAAATAAAGCACCCGATATGGCCCATAGTCAGAATTGTCGTATTATAACCTGGAAACTCGCCCACCCACCACCTGGGGAAGTGCTGACCAGCTCTGTGGTTTGAAACCCCTAGAATCTTAACATGTTCAAAATCAAAGTATCATCTCATAAACTAATAATTTGGATCACTAATCACTGGTTGCACAAACTGAGATAATCAGCATATTCATGTCACTAATACAACTATTGACCAGTAATGTGCCAATGAATTATCAGTGTTTGTGCATTTGCATAACTTATATCACATAAATAGTTTGAAGTCGGAAAGTTGGAAACAAAAACATTCAAATACAAAGACGAATGCAGAATACCAAGTCTGAAACAATTTGTGAGTAAAAAACGATGACCTGGATGCAGAAATAAAAAACCCTGCCACATTTTTGTGCCTGTTCCAATCCAGGACCTGGATTTCCAACATAGTACGTCCTAGTCATTTCTATGTTTAGGGAGTTGAGATGAGAGGTCATTGTTTGTTTTGTTGATATTGGTGGAATTGATGACTTATTTCATAATTACAAAGATAAAAATAAAATAAAAGATTAACATGAACTTCTACAACAAACTTGGAGCAGATCCAGATGTTCTGTTCCACGAAATTAGGCCTGGTATGACCAATTAAACTAGACGTTTCAAATTCATGATCTACTGCACTCCTGGTTAATGTATTGCTCATTTGTACGCATATTGCACCATGATGCAGCTTGACTGCAGTTAATATTATGATCTGCTACACTCCTTGTTAATGCATTGCTCATTACACTGATACAACCTGCTCAGGTTCAAACTCCTGTTATACAAAACACCAGCTAAACATATTAAACCATTACATGCTGGTACAACTTGACTGAAGTTTAAACTACTGAATTCCAGGTATATGTATAACCCATTACACCATCATGATTTATAATTAAAAACGAATCCTTTCAGATAAATTGCCCTAGTAATGCTAGTACATGTATATCCGAAAGGATTTGTTTTGAATATACCTCCATAAATGAAGTTCAAATTCATGATCTACTCCATATACACATTAACTGTAACAACATGCTACCATTCAGACTCTTCATCTAACCAAGCTTTCCAATTGTTATGTGCAACATCTGACATAATCTTGTTTATGAACTGCCTCGACAGTGTATTAGTTTGCATTCCCTTCTCTAGTAAGATAGATTACATATTAGATCTCAGTCAAAGCCAGACTATTAAATTGATATTTGCTGCTATGCCCTATGTACACAGAATTAAAGAGTTAAACACAGGCTGGTTGATATGGAACCAAGTTAAACAGAATTAAAGAGTTAAACACAGACTGGTTGATATGGAACCGAGTTAATGTGTCTGAGTCTACCTGCAGACAATTGTTTCTGTTTGCTTTTAGTTTTAAAAAATAGGATCTTGAGAGCCTGTAGTCACTCACCAAAGAAGTTGGGCGAAATGTTCTCTTTGAAAGGAAACTGCGAGAACAACCTTGACGTGTATATTAACCATTTAAAGCTACTTTTAAAATTATAAATTGATGCAATAACCAGTTGAGCTCAAGATAGCATATAGAAACCAACAAGTGATTTATGTCTCCTGTACCTAGGTTGCATGGCAATATGGAGAAACTGACCTAATCACCAAAACATAAATTTACCAAAGTCAGTAGACCATGAAAATGGGGTGAATGTCAGGTGACACATGCTTGGCTGACATGTACCTGTAAGGCAAAATAGTGTCCTGTTGTGCTATATTTCAAATGAAAAACCTTAAATGGACCGAAAGAAGTCATCACTGCGCTTTATTCCGTCCTCAGACTTTATCATAGGAGTCAATTGTAAAAGAGGACAGTATTTCACTGCGGACACTATTTAATGATACATACCCGCCATGATCATTGTGTGGACCAAGTATGGTGAACCTAGGTTGTATGGTAATGGAGAAACTGACCTAATCATAAAAACTTTACACAAATTTAAGTCAATATACCATGAAAATGAGGTCAAGATAAAGTGACACATTCCAGGCTGACATGTACTCTCCACAATCAATGTGTGGTAGTCTAGGTTGTATGGTAATGTGGAAACTGACCTAATCACAAAACGACTTGACATTGTTGACGCATAATTAAGGAGCATAAATTGGGAACAATAAAAATCAGATACCTTCTGATGCTCTAAAATCAAGCTTGACCTTTATTTTATCAATCTAAATGTACTTTCAAAATATTAGTTAGATCGGATGTCAGAAACTTAAAAATAATCATCTTTAACTTGGGAAGGAGGCCAATATTTGGTACAAAGTAAGACAACTTAACCTATGAAATAATCATCTTTAATTTGTGATGGAGGTCAATATTTGGTACAAGTAAGACAACCTCTGAAATAATCATCTTTAACTTGTGGAGCCAGAGGTCAATATTTGGTACAAGTAGAACAACTTAGTCCAACATAATATTCCACTTTTGAATGTGGTCAGTATTTGGTTCAAATAAGATAAACACTTTAAGGTTTTGTATGTTTTAATGATTGTTTAATTAATCATGACATAAACATGTTCTTTTCTAGCCTGATATCACAGATATTGCATAACAACAAACATGGTTTTATAGTCCAAGGATAGTCTCATTTAATTGTTTGTGCCAGTAACAAGTCAATGTCAGGCTATAATGTGGATGACTCGCTGTCAAAACAAATATTTCTGGTACACTTATTTAAATAAGATAACTTGGACTTACTTGGAAGACTTTCTATAAATATCTCTACAAAATAACAACGATGTTGTACATCTAATATAATATAGCTTCTGTGATTTTAATATTTATACAATCTAAATGCCAATCAAATCATTACTGTCATTAATTAACAGAGCTTAAGTTCATACATATATTAGACATTCATAAAAAGTTTTAAATGCAAGTTTTGTGTTCATACTCGAAAAACAGCCAATTAGAACATTGAATCAAATATATCAAGTGCTCTGATTGGATGATTTTGGAGTATGAAATTTTTACTAAAAAAACTATGACAGGAGGTCCGAGTCTATTTATTATTAGTATTACTATGTAACAACTAACCCATAAACAACTTATTACTTACTGAGTAGATTATGTTTCAGCCCAATAGGCTTAAAATGTAGATGTTCTGATCATTTGGAGAATTGACCACATTAATATTACTGTAATGCCAGTCAACTTAAATGGGGAAAATTAAAAACAAATCCATATTTGGTTTACATAGGAAAAAACATCTACAACACAGGGTCACCTAATAACAGACATATATTATATAATAAAATAGATAGGTGCCAGAATTATATATAACATATACTAAGAAAATACTGGTGATGAACACATGTTCTATGAATTAGTATACACTCTCCCACACTCATA
The DNA here is from genome assembly GCA_002080005.1 of Gigantidas platifrons. Lineage (NCBI taxonomy): Eukaryota > Metazoa > Mollusca > Bivalvia > Mytilida > Modiolidae > Gigantidas > Gigantidas platifrons. Next base: position 333,456 of record MJUT01008329.1, read on the forward strand.
CTACTAGTATTTTGCTGTATTTCAGCACAAACTCTTGCACATATGCACTATTATTTTACTATGTTTTAATCAACTGTTCCAAACACGTCTGAATTTCTTTGGTTAAGTAACACTGTAGCAATTCATTTCTTTTATAAATGAAACCCATGCATACTTTGTAATAACTATTTACAATCTACTAAATATGCATAGTAAACCACACTTAGTTTTCATCGCCATGGTAACATATTCCTACTTAGTTTAGTTTTCATCGCCATGGTAACATATTCCTACTTAGTTTAGTTTTCATTGCCATGGTAACATATGCATACTTACATTTTTGTTGCCATAGTAACATACATTTATCACAAACATTTATACTCACTCTTTCAGTCATAACATCACTAACATTCAAATTAAGTTTTCATAGGCATGGTTATACATGTACATACAATAATATAGATCTAAATTTTACTTGGTAAGAAAACAAAATGGAATATTTTTTTTCATTTCTTAATAGTAACCTCAACTTCTATGGAAACACATGCTTTCAAAAAAAAATGAGTGTCTTTGAATACACTCTGTTTGAAGAAAATTAATATTTCACAATCCACATAATAAACCAATTTTATTCGATTACTTACTGTAAAACCTTAATTTTAGTATGGAGGAGATCACAGTATCTAGAGAAAACAACCCTCCTGTCAAATCAAACTCGCAACTTTAGTGGTGTAAGGTACTGTTTACATAGGTAGGTGTATATCTAACTAACGTATGATTGTGTTCAAAACAGCACCTGTTCCTTCGCCTCCCCCTAATTACAGGATAAGTAAATCTGACTAAATTAATTACATAATGCTTGTCTTTATTTATTATAATGTAAGGTCTTTATGGTATTTGCTGGGTTTAATTTTTCTTTGAGCATGACAAATATAAATATATAATTTTATATATATGGGGTTATTACCATATAATGGGTAATTTTTCAAGCATTTTGCAGATTCATTAAAAAATTGCAATAACTAAAGTTGTCAACATATCAATTCAAATAACAATGTAATAGAAATGTTATCATGTTCGTAAAAATAAACAACACATTTTGGCATTATTTTTCTAACCAAGTAGTAAATTTTAAACCCACTATACAGTCTAAAAAGGAATTTTACTATAGGTAGTAAAAGTAAGAACAATTTCAAGTGGCCTATAAAATATTACAACTATGCTTTTGTCTGGCATTCTCCTTGGAAGTAGTCACACATGGACATAAGAATCCTTGCTGATGTCTTGAACCAAACTGCTGCTGACAATCAACGATATACTGTTCATACATACTGTCTAACTTACACGCTGCTTGAATTTGTTCATGTCTTGCTGGTACCTCTAAGGCTTTAGCACACTCCAGGGAACATGTCCAATGCATAAAAGGTACACATGTGTTTCCAAGGTATGGATTCTTAAAAGTTATCACTTTGTAACCTGAAATTATAAAATAAAATAAGTCTTCCAAAATACAAGAGAGAGTACATAACTTGGTATTGATAAAGATATGTTTTATTATTATACTTTTACAGTATTTTTACTATATAAATTAACAGTCGTAGATTTGCTAATTTCCCCGGAAGTGAACTATTTCCCTGACACTATTTCCCTATCCGCAATTTTGCAAGTTCATATTTCCCGTTTTTTTTTTTAAATCCTTGAAATTATTGAAAGTTTCAGTTGTTATGGTTGTTGAATTTGTTTAATATTAATATTACTGGTAAAACATATTTGTTGTTTATTTCATTACACTTTAATTAGTGCTAAGTGATAAAAATCTGAAGTGACACAACCATAAACACAATATTGAGGTAATATGTCTTATTTTGATTTTCTTCATCAGTATGAGTTTAATAACTTAGAAATAATCATATCACAGAGAAAAAAGCCTTTTACTGTTGTTCTTCAATTGTTAAAGTATAATAAAACAGTTAAAAACCAGTTATTTCGGGAAGTAGCAAGTTTATTGTCCTCCTCAACACAAACTATTTCCCTCCGCTTCACGTCGGGAAAATAATTTGTGTTCGGGGGACAATAAACTTGCTACTTCCCTCACAACCGGTCTTTAATTGTATACTATTTTACAGTGGCCACCATGACTTGGTTGACCGTTATGGAAAATCTGTGTCACATATGACCACAGATATGTTCCACTTGTTGTAAACACTTCCCGGTCCTTTTCTCGTTCATGACGAGTGCCACTAGGGGAGCAGGAACTGCCTACCCCTCCGGAGCATGGATAGTACTTAAGTGTGTCTATGGCTTAGACCAGAATTTAAGTTTGTCTAAGGCATGGATCAGTACTTACTTGTGTCTAAGGCATGACTCAGTACTTACTTGTGTCTAAGGCATGGATCAGTACTTACTTGTGTCTAAGGCATGACTCAGTACTTACTTGTGTCTAAGGTATGAATCACTACTTACTTGTGTCTAAGGCATGAATCAGTACTTAAGTGTGTCTATGGCTTAGACCAGACTTTAAGTTTGTCTAAGGCATGAATCAGTACTTAAGTGTGTCTATGGCTTAGACCAGAATTTAAGTTTGTCAAAGGCATGAATCACTACTTACTTGTGTCTAAGGCATGAATCAGTACTTACTTGTGTCTATGGCTTAGACCAGAATTTAAGTTTGTCTAAGGCATGAATCAGTACTTA
>MJUT01008329.1:340392-351493 GCA_002080005.1 Gigantidas platifrons
TTACTTGTGTCTAAGGCATGAATCACTACTTACTTGTGTCTAAGGCATGAATCACTACTTACTTGTGTCTAAGGCATGAATCACTACTTACTTGTGTCTAAGGCATGAATCACTACTTACTTGTGTCTAAGATTAGGGGGTTAGGGTTATGGTATTTAATGCAATTTCAACAAATTGGTGGTCAGTTTTAATTGTCGCAACTCACTGACAAACTTTATCACATAATGTTATATCACTTACATCACACTTGTGTCTAAGGCATGAATCAGTCCTTATAGAATAAGATAATGAGTCAAAAAGTCTTGCACATTACATAATTTACTTAGCAGTTTGAATTAGACCATTCAGAAATACAATTTGATCAGCATCTTTCATCATTACCACAAAAATTACATTCTTTTTATAATTTACAATTTAAAGACTCATGAGTCAATGGACATTACATCTATGGTATATATTTAAATGTGATCTGAAAATAATCAACCCCAACAAAATAAGCCACTGCTCCTAAAAATAATGACCGAGAAATTGTATAAAATTGAAAAATTAAAGACCATTAACAATCAACTGATGGATGCACAGTTATATGGCAGAAGATAAAATTTTATCTTTGCATGAATCAATCTGCCAACACATTCTTACCTTTCAAATTAGTACGAAGAGTTGAATTACAACGAGAACACACATTAAACAGGGCAAAGATGTCTGAGATATAATCCTTCAATATCCCAGCAACGTCTGGATCATTGAAGAAGTCCTTACGTGTCCCAATTATTGACTTGGCAGCAAGGAATTGTAATGTCTCTGGTGAAGTGGTCGGCTGAACATTTGTGCCTGAATTCGGAATTATCCGAAAGTCTACATCTGTATGGTACCACATAAAAGTTGACTTAAAATAATTATGGTTTCCATGGCGATGGACTGTTTCTATGGAAGGCATTTCTTGGAGAAATCCAGGAAGTGCATCTAACTGGTTGTTATCCAACAGTATAGTCTTTAGTTTACTACAGAAGGCAAGAGTATACGGCAGAGAATGAATCTGTAGACGGTTATTTGTTAATGCTAAATATTCTAAATTTTTTAATCGTCCAATATCTGGAGGAATAGCGTCTAAGCAGTTATACTTTAGTGATAGCATTCTCATATTGTAACATCTAAATAACTGAAAAATTAGAAAGACAATTGTATATTAATAATAATAGCTCAACTGAAATTACAAATATGAAAAAAATAATGTCAGTTGTTTTAAATGATATCAAATAGAATTTTATCTTTTATGAGGCATCATCAAGGTCAAAATGAATGAGTATGTATACATGTACTGAAATAAAGTTATGTATAAATGCAATTCTTATGCAATTATTATATAACATGTTTTTTCATTGGCTTATTGTCAAATCCACAAGGGTGGCTCAATGAGTTAGGTCATTGGATCTAACAGCTCATACAAGCCTATCACCAATACAGCATGGGTTCGCGCCCAGCTTTGTAAACTACAAAAAAGGGTGCACTCGACTCGCAACTGCAAGTGATAAAGTTTACCAGTTGCTTGCCCAGGGTCGGTGGTTCTCTCCGGGTACTCCATCTTTCTCCACCACTAAAACTGGTCGCCATCATATAGCTGAAATACTGCTGAAAGTGGCATTAAAACACCAAAAATCAAATCAAATCAAATTGAAAACTAACATGCCATATTATAACTATGTATTCTAGTGTGAATGAGTTGCCATAGTGAATTCTTGAAATCCAACATATCAATTAAAACAATATGATGGAAAATAAAGAGATGGCATACATTTGAAATAATTTCTTGTTGGATTTTATACGAAATTGAGGTGTACATGTTGCCAAATAATGTCCAGTGTTCATGTTCTATACTGAAAAGTTTCATATGACGTAACAAGTTTTTTTATGACGTTAATGTGCCAAACTAATCAACAATATTTCACAGCATTTCATTAAATTTTTTTATTATATACCATTTCTTAAGCTCAAATAGAGATATTTTTGTCTTGTATTAGAATAGAAATAACTGTATTATATTTGAATAGTTGCTGGCATCAATTGGGGGTTTGACAGGCTCAAAATCTCTATTTATCATTTACTTAATATCCCCAATTTAGAATCCCTAAAGGATAATACCGGTAGATATGAACAACAATAGTACATTTGTACAGAATTTACCACTTCCCACATATCAACACTGTCACATAAGTTGCTGATTGGTTGAGCAGTTTTACAGGAAAAAATTAAAATAAACAATGACAGAAAAAAGTTTGACAAACAGATGCCAAGTGATGGCAAAAGCTCACATGGCATTTGGCAAAGTGAGATAATAAAAACCTTAAACAATTATGATCAACAACAACAATTCAAACTATTTCTCTTGTCAAACCTCAAACTCTATATAAAGAAATTACAGTGACAGAAGTCGATGGGAGTTTATGTCCTGGTTTGGGACAGACACAAAAATGAAGCAGAGTTAAACCGATTAATAGAATCCCAAGTACTGATGTCCCCCTGTTAATATCTAGCTGTCAAACAGATATAAAGCTTGTAGTTCATGGAGTACTACCTAAGATAGAATATGGTTGTAGATAATTTCTTTAAATATATTTTAAAAATCACAACTGATACTGATACTTCTAACTGAATGTAGGGGGCCTTCGTGACTATGATCGTATGGTAGTTGGATTTACAACTACCTATACAATCAGTGCCTATCACCACTCATGTTGTGTGTGAGAGAGAATTGATTTGAAATGAGTGAATTATTTTCATCTTTATTAATATTTACAATAATCAAAATAATTTTAAGTAGATTTTTTTTACTGTTTCTAAATTTTACAAGAATCTTGTAAAATGAGCGTTGACAGAGATGTCGTGTAGCGTAGCAGGAACGACAACTCTGGATAGAGAATGCAAAAATGAATGACATTGTTATGATATCTTTCTAACTAAATGAAGAACGTCTTCCATTTACGATACATTTATTATCTCTAAGCGTTCCATACAATCGTTGTCGCTACGTAGCGACGTACAGTATTGTTACGTTACGATGGCGCGAATTGACTTTAAACTTTAACCAATATAAAATAATTGAAACTAATATTTCACAACATTCTGGGGGCCTCAAAATGATTTAAAGTCTATATACAAAAAGTGAGGCAATTACAGTTCATATCTCAAGAGGGACTAATTTTACAATTGGTCGCATTGTGATAAATCCATTTGAAGTTCTAATTTTAGCAGCACGTACAAGTCCATCATTGCTGGTAATCACATCGATTATAACTCCTAATTTCCACATCGGTCTAGGAGTAATGTCCATAATTTGTACAACAGATCCACCTTCACATGGTGCTCATTTTCTCCACTTACACGGTGAAATTCTCTAAGACCAGTTAGATATTCAGTTCTCCAACGTTTTGAAAAGTGTTCAATAAGTGTTAATTTTCGTTCTAACGCTTTGTTAGCTTCACTAGATTTCATATCGTATGTACTGTTTATGTCACTATTGTCTTCCGTATACTCTGAATGCTCCTCTTCTGGTGACGATATCCTCCGCCCTTGTAGAAGATGTGACGGTGTCAATGGTTGTGGGTCTCGTATATCCGACGAAATATATGTTATCGATCTGTCGTTTATTATGCATTCAATTTCTGTGAGTATTGTCCGCAACAGCTCTGCATTGACTTGTGATCTTCCCAACACTTTTTTCAGAGTCGTTTTCGTTAATCCTACTAATCTCTCCCACCACCCTCCATACCACAGTGCTGCTCTTGGGATGAATTTCCATTTCAGATAAATGTTCATTTTCCTCGGAATTTCAGTGTTAGCAGAAATAAAGGTGGATGCGTTATCGGAATACACTGAAGTAGGAATTCCTCTTCTACTGACGAAGCGTCTGAACGCAAGCATAAATGTTTCTAATTTCATATCAACAACAAGTTCGAGATGAATGGCTCGAATACAGGCACATGTGAATAAACAAAATACGTTTTCGCTATTTGTCCATTTTCCTTCACATAAAGTGGTCCGGCAAAATCTATACCAGTCGTTGAAAACGGAATCATGTTGGTAACTCTATCCTTAGGAAGTGGGGATGAATCGGGCTTTGCGTACGGTTTTCCATTGACTTTTAGACATCGTATGCAGCCATGTAATATGTGATTGACACACTGATGGATGGATGGAATCCAATATTTTTGTCGGATATGAGTAATCGTCTGTCCCGGTCCGGAATGTAGCATTTTCTGATGTGCATCCATTATAATGAGATCAGTAAATCTGTGTTTCTTTGGTAACAAGATCGGGAATTTTGTACATTCTTCTAACTGAATTGTGTATGCGTCCAGCACACCGTACAATGTTTTCATCATCAATGTATAGTCGCAGTTGTTGCAATAACGGTATTTTATTGGTCCGTGTGTTATTCAAAATTTGATCTTTCTCTTCACTGAATCGGTCGTTTTGTACATCGATTATCCACAGCCGAGTTGCTTGTTGAATTTCTACCTTTGTGAATCCTTCCTGAACACGTGAACTCCTAAGATTGTATCTCTTTTTGTTTCTGCAGTGCTTCACAAATTTCAGTACGTAACATGTTACATGAAGTAACTTTTGTAATGAGGAAAATCTTGATAAGTCGATAATATTCAATATTCCTAGCAGCTCACTACGATTAGTCAGTTTCCTCGGTCTCGTCCTCATTTGCGGCTGTCAACAGAAGTGTTTCATTCTTGAAATCCGGAGTCCATGTTGGCCAACTATTGCTGTCAGTAATCCAAGATGGCCCTTGCATCCATAATTTAGAATTCTGGAATTGTTTTGCTGATATACCCCTTGTTTGCAGATCGGCAGGGTTCGATTCTGTTGGCACATATTTCCATTGGTAGTTTTGAGTAGATTTCTTGATTTCAGATACTCGATTTTGTACGAATTTTCCCTTTTGTTTTGTCGAAGAGATCCAATGTAAGACAATCTGGCTATCACTCCAAAATATAACTCGATTTATCTCCAAGTTCCGTATCAATTGCGTAGCTATTCGAGTTCCAATTACAGCGGTCATTAACTCCAATTTCGGTAACGTAATATCTTTCAATGGCGCAACGCGGTTCTTTGCCATTACAATTGTAGAATGGGTTCCTTTACAAATATATGCGCTTGCTCCGTAGGCTCTTTGACTTGCATCGACGAAAACGTGTAACGTAAATTCAAGGTTTTGTTCTTCTTCGCTCATGTCTGTGAAATAATGACGGGCAACTCGTGTTTGTGTAGTAACATCCTGAATGTCATTTCGTATGTCGATCCATGATTTTGTTAAGTTGCTCGGCAGCACCTCATCCCAGTCATATTTGTCTTTCCATAAGTTTTGGATCAGTAGTTTAGCTCTGATTGTTACAGATCCGAGTAGTCCTAGTGGATCATAGATTGACGAAGACTGACGTAATATTTCTCGTTTTGTAGCTTGAAGCTGAGATTCATCTTCTGGGTCGTATTCCTGATTTGCAAATGTCAACGTGTCCGATTTTGCATTCCATCGCATACCAAGAATTTTGGTTTCTTCATCTGTGTCTAATGCATTTTCATGTGTAGCCATATCCGTGAGTTTTATACTATTTGACTTCCAAGTCCTAAGGTTGAATCTACCTTCCTTCAACAGTTTCTGGAGTCCGTAAAAAATGTAACGGCAGTATCCTCAGTGTCCACACTTGTCAACACGTTGTCAACGTACAAGTCTCGTTGAAGTATCTTTGATGTCGTACTTGGATTTAGAGATAAGTGCTTGAGTAAAGTTGCATTCAAGATAAAGGGTGAACATGTAGCGCCGAATAATATCACTTTAAATCGGTAAATGTCTAGTTTGCTCTTTGGTTCTTTAGGGTCCGACAACCAGAAAAATCGTGTGGCATCCCGGTCCTCCTCCACTAGTCCAATTGAAGAAATGCCTTCTCTATGTCAGTTGTTATCGCATATTTTCCGAGTCGAAATCTAGTCAAAATGTTTGTGAGATCATTTAGCTGTGGGGGTGTTGAAGAAAGACAGTCATTCAAGCTAGGTGATTCTGAATCCTGTCTACAACTACAATCATAGACTATACATATCAGTGTCGTTGATGACTCTTTCCTTACCGGATGGTGCGGTATATAGTGAATACGGTTGTTACTGTGATCGTCAGAACTCTCGATTTTCTCTATAAAACCTCGTTTTTCTTGATCTCCAATGATATCCCCGTAAAGCTTCAGCATTTCAGGTTCCTTTGCAAGACGGTTAACTACGTTGTATGTCCGTCTCCTAGCAATCATCTCGTTGCTCGGCAACTCTGGGTGCTCTGGTTTCCATGGAAATCTAGCAATATATTTGTTCTCTTTCAAAGTTACGTTAGTGTCTTGATAGGCAATCATTTCTTCCAATGCAGATTTAGCAGTGTTGTCCTTCACCGTTTCCTAATTTTCGATTTCCCAAAACTTGTGTAGTTCACATTCTTCCTGTCTGTGTGGTGTTATAATATTCAAGATTGAAGACGATGGGCTCGCGTTACCTCGTGAATTCATGTGAGCTGGTCCAGATAAAAGATATCCTAGTTTTGATCCGACTGCAGTTGGTCCTTGTCCTCTAATAACTCTGTCTTCCACTATGTCCCAATAATAATCTGCTTCAACCAGAAGTGATACATTAAATTCTCCGTCATCTAATGTTGAGTGGGCCAATTTAAGTCCACGTAAGTGTGGATATGTGGTTCGGTTCAAAGAGTATGTACTGATAGGATGTGCAATTTGTGGTACTATAAGAACGTCGATAGGAATCAAATCGAAGCCTAGACTTTGTAAATAAACAGTGGCGACTTGTAAATTTCTCACCTTTTTGTTTGACTCACCAAAACCAGATATAGTCAGCACTTCAGTTGTACGTGGTTGTAAGTTGAGCTTGTCTGCCAGATCCTGTGTAATAAAACTCTTCTGTGCGCCTTCATCGAATAAAATCTTAGCGGCGTCGAAATTCTTTCTATCTGCTGACACGGGCCCAGTAGCTGTTTTTAAAAGTACATGTGACCTCGGCGACGACATGAATGAATGCATGCTAGTTACTGGGTCGCTTTCCGTCTCTCTTGTGACACGGCTCTCGTTTCGTGTATTTGACTGGCTCTGTACTTCTCGTTTTGAACAAATACTAGTGTGGTGTCGTTTTCCGCAATTCTTGCATGTTTTATCTGACTTACAATCGGCAACTCTGTGATTTCCTAGGCAATTGTAGCATAACTGTTTCTCCTTGATAATACGTTTGCGGTCGTCTATTCCTTTTACTTTATGACAAACAGACGGAGCGTGTACTTCATTACAAAATATACATGGCTTCCTTGTTAAGTTTCAATTTCTTTTTGCACTTGCAATAAAAGCTGACGTGGGCATGAAGTTTGGCTCAAGATTATCATAGTTGACAGACTGACCTGCTTCCTTAATTGTAATTTCGTGCTGTATAGCATCCCACAACGACGGGAGATTCCATCGATCATTCCCATGGGCTTGTACCATGTTTTCTCGGACGATACTTGGAAGTTTGTTTAAGATTATTGGTACTAAAAGGCTTCCGTATGTCTCGTGTGTTTCACCAATACCTTCAAGGTCTCGTATGTAATTTTCCATACTATCATAGAAATCCTTCAGATTTGATATGTTAGGTGTCGGATTGGGTAAATTAATCAGACTTTGCATGTAAGCATTGACAATGTTATGAGTTTGACCAAATCTCTGTTTCAGTATGTGTAACGCTTGGGCGTAGTTTGTGTTGGTTATCTGTAAACCGGCTATGCATTTATTTGCTTCTCCGTACAGCTGAGATTTAAGATAATTGAATTTCTGAACATCATTCAAAGACAAGTTTTCGTGTACCGCTGCGCTAAATGAGTCCCAAAATGGTTGCCAATCTAATACATTTCCTCCGAACGTCGGTAAATTCAGCTTGGGTAGTTTGTGATACATGCTTGTGTTAGAAAATGTGGATGCTGATGTAAGAATGTGTCGTGGCTGACTTGCGGTATCATCTGAATGTAAATTCAGTAGCGTGTGGATTAAGTGGTAAATTCAGTAGCGTGTGGATTAAGTGGTGACTTACTTACATTTATTGTAGACTTCGCTGTCTCCGTATCCTGAATAATTTTCATTAACTTTGTAAGCACCATTTGAATGTCATATGTATATCCGTGGGCCTCTTCAATTTCCTCCTGAATTTCACTCTCCGTAATTTCTTCTAAAATTTTGTCATTGTTCCTCAATCGTTTTCTCTTTCTTCTGAATCATTCCCCGAATTGATGAAAGTTCATTCATGCTATAGGACTGTACTAATTCCTTGGAATCAGCTTCAACTCGTTTCAACAGCTTGGTAAGCACACCACGGTGTCCTGCTCTCGTCGCTTTGAGCTTCGTACTCATCTTTCTTTTGTCACGGCACCAAAATGTTACGATATCTTTCTAACTAAATGAAGAACGTCTTCCATTTACGATACATTTATTATCTCTAAGCGTTCCATACAATCGTTGTCGCTACGTAGCGACGTAAAGTATTGTTACGTTACGATGGCGCGAATTGACGTTAAACTTTAACCAATATAAAATAATTGAAACTAATATTTCACAACAACATCATAAACATGGACAATACAATAGCAGGGTCCATGAATGCTCGTAGTTAACTACTAGCTAGGAAGGTAGATTATGCTGGTTAAAGACCATTACTCTTGGGACAATATATCTGATACTTTTAATAGATTCAATAACGACAATAAGTCATGAACATCTAAAGAATTTAATGATCTTCATGAAAGACCAGAATAAATAGGTCATATATATAACAGTTATATAATATGGAATGAAATATAAATGTAGTAATTTTATTGTTTGTAGTGTATATCTGTATGTATTGACTTAACCCATTGGATGTACTTTTGTTGTTTAACAAATGAAGTTGTTTTATTTATAAATCAACAGACTTACTTCTTTAGGTAAGGTTCTATCCTCCCGAAACTTAAATATACTGTCTAAATGAAACTCTGTTATTTGGTATAGCTGAACATATGTTGTTAATAAATGGTCTGAAAAAAAAAAACATTTATACAAAATGTACACGAAAATAAAACTTAACAAGATTGCTACATGTAGCCATATGATATGTCCCCACGTCACAATAGAAAGAGGTGTAATGTGAGTATGTTGACCATATAATATATTTATATCAGTAAAGGTATCACCCCTCTACTGTGTTTTTAAAATCCAAAAGTCTGAATATCAGCTCTTGAAGAAGACAGAAATGCAATGGCCTTTGATCTAAAAGGTTGATTATTCCCTCTTGCAAATGTTAGACCAGAAATATACATTTTGAATTTGATGCCTTTCACATATATGACCTTTTGTTAAGTGTAAAAAAATCCATGGAACAGTTTATAAAGAGTTGTGCTTACATGAGACATTGACAGACAAACACAGCGAATGTAGTCATAAGTATGTACAACTAGGTGCATGATACATATATAAGCTCCATTTTCAGAAGAAACACCTCCCTGTAATGTTCCTCCTACTTTTGGTGTAACAAAACTAATGTATGGTATAGCATGACCAACAAATCTGTGAGATATCATGCCATCTGGCATACTGTTTTAGAATAGTCATGTTCACGTAAAAATGTCCCAAAATTTCTAAAATTATTGTTAACAATCCTATAGTTACCAAATAAGAAAGCTGTTTGCCACAGTTTCAGAGCAGTTGCATTAACAAGATGTAACAATGATACAGTACATTCAAAAACGTCAAAGTCTCAGATTCTACAAAATTTGTAAAATTAAAATGGCAGCAATTACATGTTACAAAATGTATGACTATTGCGATTAAGATGGCCGCCGTTAGAGTAGTGAGTTAATTTCAGCTCTGCAGTTTTTGGCTTTTTTAAGCTGGATTTTGATATAAGACAGCATTAGAAATAGAATCATCTTGTGTGGAAATTTTTCAGCTTTATAAAAATGCTTTTTGAGTGGAAAAACATTGAATTTTGTGATCTTAATCAGTGAAAACAGATTCTTGTAACCAACATTTAAAGGCTATTGATACGGATTTTTTAAAGTGATTTACCAACCATTATGCCTACTGGGGATAATAGTCAAAAAGGTGTGAAGACTGTACAAACTATGCTTGCAGCAAAAAAGACAGGGAACACTTCTAAAGATAATCCTCCCAAGCGTGACAAAAGAACTCATTCAGATGTAGCAGAAGACAGTGTAGAAGGAATTGATTTAATGAGTATTCACAGTGACTTAGGTGAAATTAAAAAATCCCTTCAGGCTACTTGTACCAAGACTGATCTAGAAAGTGCAGTTAACTGTTTAGTCAAGCAAAGTGATCTGAATGACCTTGTTACATCTATTGTCAACAAATTATTAGTAACATTTAAAAAATCATTCTCACAGGAAATTGAAAGTAAAGTGAAGGAAAAAACTGGAAAGATGCAGGATCAAATTGATTCATTTACTATTGAGAATGAAAACTTAAAGGAAAGATTGAGAGACAAAGATCAGAAAATCGATTCTTTAGAGGAAAAGCTAAATGATGCTGATAGAAGATCTTTTGATGCTCTAAAGTTGGGAAACCATAACGAACAATATTCTCGTAAGCACAATATCAGAATGTTGAATTTCCCAGAGAGAAAGGATGAAAACCTGAGAGAGGACTTTGTGAAACTAGTTAACACTGAGCTCAAGGTCCACATTTCACCTAGTGATGTGCAAGCTATACACCGAATACCTGGTAAAGATAGAGGAATTAGACCTGTGATTGTAAAAGTGAAAAACACTGAAGTTAAAATTAACATAAAAGGCCGTTGGCCACTGGTCCCCCGACGCCAAGGTTATATCGTAAGATTAAATTTTGAAACTACTGTAAACTAGAGGGTCAGGTGAGCCTGTATCACTCATAATTCTGAAAGGGGACCATCCAAGGACCATTTTGAAGTAAAAAAAGGGGAGTAACTCTGGTTAGATTTGTCGAAAAATCATCATTATCGAACTTGACCTAGATATTCATGAGATACAATTACATACTAAACCTAGTTTCAA
>MJUT01008329.1:355752-370750 GCA_002080005.1 Gigantidas platifrons
TATTTGTTCTTAATCGGTGTGGAGCTACTTTCATTAAAATTGAAGGCCAACCAAGACATTCATGGTATTATTATCAATGAAGTTGAATCTCTCATAAGTTTGTATGCTGATGATACCTTTCTTATTCTAGATGGGAGTGAAAATTCATTGAGGGAGGCTCTTGAATGTTTTGAATCTTTTTACAAGGTGTCTGGTTTAAAAATGAATTCATCCAAAACAAAAGCTGTGTGGGTTGGAAACAAGAAGTATTCAGATCAAATTATTTGTCCAAATATGAAACTAAATTGGTCTCATGAAAACTTTAAGGTTTTGGGAATTGAATTTTCACTTGATTTAAACTGTATTACAGATGTAAATTTTACAAAAAAAATTAAGGAAGTTAAGGCAATACTAAAAAGTTGGCAGCATAGAAAACTGACATTACTTAGTAAAATTACAGTATAAAAACTATTGCACTACCAAAGCTAATTCATTTACTGACATCTTTACCAAATTTACCTCAGGCAAAAATAAATGACTTAAATTCACTTTTTTATAATTTCATATGGAACGGGAAGCCAGATAAGATAAAGCGAAGTACTTTAATCGGTGATATATATCAGGGGGGATTGAAAATGATAGATCTTCAATCATTTAATATTTATCTGAAAGTAGGTTGGATAAAACAATTATTTTCCAATTTAGATGGTGATTGGCAAAAAGTATTATTATTCAATCTTCAAAGCTATGGTGGTGAAAGAATTTTAACTTTTCAGAAAGAAAAGCTAAAGGAAGTTGCTATGAAGCTTACAAATCCTTTTTGGAAAGATGTTCTGTCTAGCTATCATTTAGCAAAACCTTATACAAAGTTTAATACTGATGAACTATTGTCTCTTGATATCCTTAATTTTGTACCAGTAACTGATTTTAATTATTATATTAGATGGATAGAACATAATGTGCAGTATTTATGTGATCTTATTGATCCACATACTGGTAATTTTTATACTTTTGAACAGACTAGAAATAAACTGAATATCAATAATTTTTTGAAGTACAAAATGTACTATAGTCTGGTGTCAAATGTTCCCAAGTACATCAAAGATCATCTGAAGGAAAACTGTGTAAATGTAAATTTCGACATACTTAGTAAAAAAGATGCTTATTTAGAAAGAATAGTTCATAGTAAAAATGTTAGGTTTGTCTATAAAGGTCTTGTGAATGCAATCATTTCTTTACCAACAGAAAAAATTTCCAAATGGGAACAAATTCTTGATTGTGAAATAACAAATTGGTCAAAATATTTTATTATTTTAAAAAAAATCTTGTAAAAACTCATATCTTCAAAATTTTCAATTTAAATTGTTACACAGGATCATTCCTACCAATTCCTTTTTACATAAAATAAAGCTCAAGAAT
Source organism: Gigantidas platifrons (assembly GCA_002080005.1). Classification (NCBI taxonomy): domain Eukaryota; kingdom Metazoa; phylum Mollusca; class Bivalvia; order Mytilida; family Modiolidae; genus Gigantidas; species Gigantidas platifrons. The sequence continues at coordinate 357,151 of MJUT01008329.1, forward strand.
ACTAATTTATGTACATTTTGCAAAATTCATGATGAAACTATTGAACATCTATTCTTTGACTGTGCTGTGACACAAATTTTTCTCAAATCTTTGACAAAACAATTAAAACAATATTACAAAAATTTGATTTTTGACAAAAAAGAATATTTCTTTGGTTTTGAGTCAGGGGATCTTCTTGTTAACCTGATTTTAATTATTGCAAAAAATTACATCTTCAAGTGCAAACTCAATGAACAAAGGCTAAGTATTGTAGAATTTAAACATAAAATTATGTGGTACCGTTCACTTGAACAATATATATCAAAGAAAAACAATACCATTTTAGCATTTGAAAAAATGTGGACCCCCCTTACAATATATTTTCAAATAATCATAATATTTTTTGTTTGTTTGATTCATATAGTGATGAGATTCTTTTTTCAGCTTTTTTGATTAAGTACAAAATGTCAGGAGCAATTTCATATTTTAGAAAAACAAAATGGTAAGAGAGTGTGTGTGAAAGATGAATGAAAGTGTTTATTACTATTATATATTATTATTTCTTTATTTTGTTTATCATAATGTAAAACCAATGTAGTCACAAAACTTATTGATTTGAAAACCCCTGTCACACCATAGTCAGGTGGTGATGTAAGGGAATTTATAAAATCCTGACTATATAAAAAAAAAATATATATATGACTAACAATTCTACCATATATGAACATATTCCACTGAACAGCTTCAGAGGAGATTCATCACAAGATTTTACTATCTGACACTATGTATAAAATAGACAAAGTCCCATAATTCCTACAAATTTTGTCGAATCATAATGACTGAAGAACAGTCTCATCTACATGTCATGACTAATAATCCTCCCACATATAAACAAATTCTGTCATACGGTTTCAGAGGAGTTGCATTCACAAAGTGTCATAGACACATTACAATATACCTGTAAATCTCATGACATTGTTAACAGTCATTACATTACCATCTACCTGTAATAATCATGTCATTTGTTTACCTGTCATTAATCAGTGACTATCACCACTAACGTTGCAAGTTCGAATCCCGTTCAGGCGAGGAGTACCGAGTACTCGATACAACATTATGCACTACCATTATATACACTTGTGATGCTTACTGATGTTTTGTAATGTACTTTATTATGTGATTATCCTGCCCTTTAAGGGTGCTGTGATTAGCAATAAAGTATTTGTATTTGTATGCAATAAAGTTTGTCAGTGACTTGTAACAGGTCAGCGGTTTTCTCTGACACTCCGATCTCCTCCCCTAATAAAACTGACTGCCAAGATATAACTGAAATATTGTTGAAAGTGGCATTAAACACCATAACCCTAACCCTCATGACATTGCTAAACAGCTTACCGGTCATTACATTATGATCTACCTGTAATACTCATGCCATTGTATTATGATCTACCCAAATACGTGTAATGCAAAAGCCAGTTGACATTTAATTACTTGATGATAAAGTAAAGCAAAGTAATTTTTATTTAAAGTCGGAAGCATATATATATGTTCCAGACCATACACGTATTTGGACCGTATGAGTATACTCGTACGATCCGACCGTATGAGTATATGAGTATACTCATACGATCCGACCGTATGAGTATATGAGTATACTCATACGGTCTAGTACGAGCTGGACCATACGGGTATTTAGACCATATGGGTTTTTTACAATACAAACATTATATCATAAACTTTTATTGAGTTTTACAAATTACATTTATCATAATTATTATTACTTTAAACAAAACACCATCACCTCATGAAAAGTAAACAGTTTTTGAACTATAATGCAATTTTAATTGTCTACCTGAATCACATTTTCGCATGCATGCCAAGAGTGACACTTGCTGATACAAGGAATGCCGGACTTTATACACTTACATGGTTTGTTCATGCAAGTTCCGCTGCATTTATATTTAAATTATGAGATACTTATAAACATCAATCAATCAATCATATATTGCCGGAATCTAGCTGAATCAGTTTTTCCATTCATTAAAACATTAGTAATTCTCTCGGTCTTCTCACGAGTAAACAGTTGGTTTGATGATTTTTGTAATAAAGTTCCTAAATATGCTTAAAATGTTTCTTAACACATTCCGTTTACTGACGATTACTTTAATAACTTTATTCAATTTCAAACTATTTTGTTACCTGCGAGTGAGCAGAATTCACTTATTACGAACATGCCAAATTCAGGACATGTAAGTTTGTAATAGATTAAATTAGACTTATTTCTAAATTGTACAATTGTGATAATTAACTTTTTTTTAAAAATATTTTAGATTCGAATAACGTTGATCTGTAAAATATTTTTGAAGCCTCGATAATCTCTTAAAGCTAGGCAGACCATACGCGTACGGTCCGACCGTATAGGTATTTTGAAAACATATGCATACAGTCCGGACCATACGCGTACGGTCCAAATACGCGTATGGTCTGGAACATATACAAAAACAACAAAGAACATGAGCTCTTTAGAGCTCTTTAACCGACTTGATCTACAACCTGTAATATCAAGACTACAGTTTGACTGTAATTCTTAGATGATCTATGTCATTGTTTACATGTTTACCAGAGGATCTACCTGAAATACCCCTGCTGACATTAACAAAAAATGTGTTTCATTTACCTGTAATTAACCGATGATCTTGTTTCAAATCATACTGACAAAGTTCAATCAGACGCTTTGGCTGTCGATGAAGACATACTGATAGGTACCATAACTCCTGTGGAACTTTCTGTAATTTAAAATTGTTGGTAATGTTGTATAGATTAGAATATAGTTTTTTTTCTCTCAATTTTCTGGATCAGAGCCCTCTACAATTTTGAGCATTGTTCATTTGATTATCATTGTATAAACCGATTGATTACTAAATAAAATTAACTATTCCCCTAAAAATCTTTATACATCATTGTAGGTATGTATACACCTACAGGAAATAATTAGTACAGATCTACTTTTAAACACCAGGAAGCACCATAGTTTCCATAACAACATAGCATCACCCAAATATTCCCATTAGGCAGATTGAACAGATTATGGGATATTCAATCTTACTAGTTGATATATAGTATTCATCACTGTTAAACCATGTGTAATTTCATCATGTTCATCTCCTCTAATCATAATATATTAATTTGCAAGGAAATAATTTTCTGTTTAAAAACTGTGATTTAATTGGTTGTCAGTGTGAATCAGAACTAATAAAAATATTTGGGTGATAAATGGAGAGAATTAGAGCATGATCAGCCATGTGTTACTGACGATTGTGAGGCAGTAGTTAGCTTGAGAAACTTTTTCCAATTTGCTGATTTGACAAAAAATTAAATACGATAACGTAACCCTCATTCCACTTGTGCTCCATTTAGGGTTACGAATCGGTCCCATTCAACATTTGGGAGCAGCGCCCGTAGTGATTCCCACCGGGCGGTTTTTTGTCCTAATTCCGTTGTAAGTGGTAGGAAAAATTAACGGGATTGAAAGATAAATATATTTAGGTAAACCTTGAGGTGTTAAGTAAATGCTGCATCAATCCATGGTAGACTTATATCCATCTGAAAATTTGAATGCATGAAATCTTCTTTCTGTCCGACATTTTGTTTACAAGTTGCTATTTCACGTGCACTTGCCTCGTTTTGGAGATATCTTTATTTGGATCGATTCGTAGTAAACGTTTTCCATATTTGGCATTGAGATCCATATATGGATAGGCTCCGCCCATCACGAGAGTCTACGTAAGGTGTTATGGCGGACAAGTAACAATTTTCAAATACGAAACCGGTCTTGAAGATAGAAACAGGTATTGTGACACTTATTTCATATCACCATTACTTAGAAATTGTTGGGAATAATAAGTTATGACCAGATATGCAAAAAGAAAGTTGAAATATTCCGGGAACGAAATTTTTAATTTGCTCCCATACGTTGAATGAGATCGATTCGTAACCCTAAATGGAGCACAAGCGGAATGAGGGTTACGTTATCGTATCTAACAAAAAATATGCACACTTATTTTAGGACCATTACAGAAAAAAATTGGCAAAAAAATCTCATCCCATGCTTTTGGATTCTAAAAATTTTACCACTATGTTAATACTTATTTTATTGCCAGGGAAATAAAGCCTTGCATATACTAGGGATGGTAACGGAAATTTGTGCTGAATGATGAGCAGAATTTATTGAAATCAGATGTTATTTATAGTATTTCTGAAGTGAAATGCAATTTATTTGAGCAAGATATATGTTACATTGATGAAGTTATGGCTATTTAAACACCTGTATCCCAAAACATTTTTCCACATTTTTATCAAGAAAAATGTCAAATCCACATATTAAATGGAAAAAATCATATAAAATCTAAATATCCATATTTTTTCATGCACATAGTCTTGATACATTGCTTGAACATTAGGGCCACTTTTTAGCAAGAAATCTTCACAAAAATTCCACTTATAAACATTTTTTAAATATAAAATAAATGTAAGACAACAATCGTTTTTTAAATAACTAATGTATAATGACTGAAAGTGTAATATTTCAATATTAAGCATAAAAAATGCACTTAAGTCTTTTGCCTCTCTTCCTTCTTGAATCATGAAATGGTATGTTCAATTTATAAGTAAATTAAAGTAAATTAACTGTCATTATTACATGTAAAATTATACTGGAAAGTGAAAAATGGCAAAACACTCCCATACATGTCATGTTTATATATTATTGTACAATCTAAAACAATGTCAATAGAAAATTTCAGACAGAATTTTGGTCACAAATGATTGGAAAACTATGGTAAGTATAGTTACATAGCTGAAAGATATTTTTCCAAAGTGACAAATAATTTAAAACATTCTAAAATAATAAAGTGAACAGGTGACGTGTACCGAAATTGTGTGGAATATTCCTAAATTAAAAACCTGGACAATACAATTACAAAATAAATTTAAAAAAAAAACAGAAAACTAATTAGTGTTTTCATTCAACAATGATGCCCATACCATATGGCATCATATGACCCGCAAATTGTTTTTGCAGTCATACTGTATATAAAAACAGGATTAATAGGAAGTATAAATAAACCCTGTTTTTCCAAGCACAATTTCCAGTGTATTTTAATTCATTGATTAACAAAATCAAGTATAGATTAGTTGTAAGTGTTAGAAAACATTATATTATAAATTTGGACAGTGATATAATAGCTCCCCTCTTATGAGGCAACTATCTCAATGCCTGGCAATTATCATCCTTTACACCAGGCCAAATGTTAATGCATTCCTATTATAACTCTGTATTGCATGGTGTCCAAATATATGACAACTAGGTATAACACTGCTTTACTGATTTTATAATAAAGACTGTCTGTCATTTTGCATTGAAGTGACCAATTCTTTATAACTTGTAACCATAACCCCCCCCCCCCTTTTTTCCTCTTTGGCTGGTTTTGGATACTATTGACTTCATGATTTATGTATTGAAGGTGTCAATCAAACAAAAAATATTTTAAACAATCAATAAACTAAAATTTATTTAGTGGTGTCACTCACTCACTTAACTGGCTTCATTGCATTCACTCAATACAAATTACACATTGACTGATTGTGTCCGTGAGCAACCTCATTTTTGAACTTTCCATAAAATCAATAATTTTAGTACTAAAGTGAATGACTCATTCAAGAAGTGCATATTTTATTACATTTGTGATATATCTTGCATATTTTGCCATAAAACATGTTCTGTCATCAATAATTTACATTCAATAAAGTCAAATATGGGCGCTGACATATTGGATTGAAAACGAGGCTAACATTGACACCGAAAAACTACAATTACAGGTACAGTACGTGGAAAATATGGGGGGAAATGAGTATATTTGGTTTTAAAAATAATTTATTTACCATTAAAATCATGAAAGGAGAGCGTAATCGTCTCTACAAAAAAGTTGTCATATTTTTATCGCTTCGATTCAACTTCTTTTTTCGCTTCGGCTTCAACATGGCCAGAGAATGGTTATTACACAAGGTTTAACTATTCATAATTATGAAAATGTCATTTCGGGTGTTTGGAAAACAATGTATTCTTCAAAAAAGCCTGTAACAGATACCCACCTGCTGTCATTTTTTTTTCTCTCACAAATCACGAAAATTTCTTGACATTCTGCAGCATACCAAATAGGATTATCTGCCCTTACCGTTACCGTCCCTACCTATACATTGTATATCAGTTGGGGTCAAAGATTAATTAACTTTTCCTTGAGACATCTAAACTTCCCATTGAATGAACCTCACAAAGGACAAAAGGTATTGTATTTTTTCAAAAGGAGAGTACATCTTCGAAAAAATATTTACCTTGAATAAGTCCAAGTCCAACTGATAAATACACATTAACACAGGAAAGGTTTTATTTCCTTTGTAATAAATGGGTGAGGTGAAATTCAATTAATGCTGAACTGTATTGATATACAATGTAAGTAGAACTAGGAACATTCAGAAATTATTTTCAAAATACATATAGGTAGGGCCATTGACTGTAAACATACAAATCTATAATGTATTGCTCCCCTTTATACCTGAACAATCTCACTTATACTGATAGTATCCTCTGACTCTGAAGTATCCGCAAGTTTTGATTGAATCTGTTTTCTGAGGCCATACCAAACTTCAGGGTTAGTCGAAAATTTCTTGAATAGTAGAAGTTCAAATCCATGAAATATATCTGACATATTCGTCGTTTGAAACTAGTTCAAATGAGATCAAAGATATTTACAACACCATTTCATGTTCAGCACCATATTCGAAATAGGGGAGACAACTGGCTATAAATAAACAAACTCGGATGTAGATTTCACCTGCTATGACGCGCCTTATTTGCAAATAGGTCAATATTACTTACATCCTTAATAATAATTTAAAAAAATTCAGATGGGACCCTTTTATCGCTATGAATTATTTTAAAATAAATAAATTTATTAAAACATTCCGGATTCTTGCAGTTTTCCGCATTTGTTTTTGCTTCTACTCGTTCACTTGACCTAGGAGACCCTCAAGGACATTTCAAGGGAAATTGTGCATGGTTATTCGAGGGCTTCTACAACCTCAACATTGTAAGAGAACTTCTGAAGTATCATCTTCTAATAGAGAATCTAGTGACTGGCTGCACATTCTCACTGTCAGTACAGTATTGCAACATGTAAAAAAAATCCCTATATAATCAATCAAAACCATATTTTTGCAAAAAATTATTGTGAAGTCATTTCTGGATAGATTTTAACAAATTTTACACCAAAACCACAGGGGCTTGAATAGATACGATAACGTAACCCTCATTCCGCTTGTGCTTCATTTAGGGTTACGAATCGATCTCATTCAACGTATGGGAGCAAATTAAAATTTTCGTTCCGTGAATATTTCAACTTTCTTTTTGCATATCTGGTCATCTTATTATTCCCAACAATTTTTAAGTAATGGTGATACGAAATAAGTGTTACAATCCCTGTTTCTATCTTCCAAGACCGGTTTCGTATTTGAAAATTGTTACTTGTCCGCCATAACACCTTACGTAGACTCTCGCGATGGACGGAGCCTATCCATATATGCCAAATATGGAAAAAGTCAATTTTACTATAAAATTGATCCAAATAAGGATATCTCAAAAACGAGGCAAGTGCGCGTGAACTAGCAACTTGTAATCAAAATGTCGGACAGAAAGAAGATTTCATGCATTCAAATTTTCAGATGGATATAAGTCTACCATGGATTGCTGCAGCGATTATTTAGCACCTCAAGGTTTACCTAAATATATTTATCTTTCACCCCTGTTAATATTTCCAACCAGTTACAACGAAATTAGGACAAAAAACTGCCCGGTGTGAATCACTACGGGCGCTGCTCCCATATGTTGAATGGGATCGATTCGTAACCCTAAATGGAGCACAAGCGGAATGAGGGTTACGTTATCGTATCTAGGGCTTGAATCGCTTTCATAGAGGTCACGCAGCTTATATACCCTATATACTAACAAGGGATGTAACGACCAACATAGCCAAGCCACTACCAGTTCTGTTTCAGGCTTGAAAAAAACATTAAAAAATCACACATTCAAACAATCTTTGTTGTCATTCGCTAGCATATTGATTTATCTTTCCAACGAGACATAATTTTTCACAACTGCTTTACTCTAGAAGTCAGAGCACGTCTGCAAACTTGAAACTTTGCTCCAAAATAGGTCACCAACGTTTTGCTATGGCACACAGTCAACGGTAAAACTCCAAGATTTGAAAGGATTTATACCGGACTGAAAAACGTGAGTTACCGCTTTTCGTCTGCACTATGTGAACTGTTCTGGTGATAGTTGAGTCGAAGGCGTTCATAGGTATTTACGACAGTCAGGATTTATGCGGATATTGTCCGTAATTGTGCTCTTTACTCTTGAAGTTTTACCGTTGACTGTGTGCCATAGAAAAACGTTAGTGACCTATTTTGGAGCAAAGTTTCAAGTTTGCAGGGGTGCTCTGACTTCTAGAGTGAAGCAGTTGTGAAAAATTATGTCTTGTCGGAAAGATAAATCAATATGCTAGCGAATGACAACAAAGATTGTTTGAATGTGTGATTTTTTAATATTTTTTTCAAGCCTGAAACAGAACTGGTAGTGGTTTGGCTACGTTGGTCGTTACATCCCTTGTTAGTATATAGGGTATATAGGCCGCATGATCTCTATGAAAGCGATTCAAGCCCCTGTGACCAAAACATTCAGAATTGTTTATATTTTGATTGTTTATTTGCTCATTATGTTTATATAAGTTGTTTTTATTTGTACATGATATAAACAGGATTGTTAATTTTTAGGATTTATTTTTAGTTGAAATATAGATATAGGAAAATCAAAGAGCAAATAAACAATTCTGAATGTTTTAGTGTAAAATTTGTTAAAATCTATCCAGAAATGACTTCACAATAATTTTTTGAAAAAATATGGTTTTGGTTGATTATATTATATAGGGATTTTTTTTTATGATGTTCCAATACTTTTGGCATCATGCTGTACATAATACGGCTAATATCACAACTCATGGAATTGAAACTTGCAACCATTCATAATTAATTGTTCTTTGCTTCCAAATTTTTTTATCTGACAAGTACTGATATCGTAACGTCACTCATTTTCGATGGTGTTTCACTGAAAAAACTCTTGTGTTATTATGATCGACCACAGCATGACTGCATTGCCTTTCGATGGTACTATTTCTATTTGTTCTTGAATGAATAAATAGCTTATTTGCAATGAAATGGATGACTTTCAAGAAAGTCAACATCAAAATACATATTAGATAAAATGAATTTCAATATAAAGCACAATCTCATTATTTTCATACATGACACATGGCAAAAATGCAAGGTGACTCGCATTTTGTTTTTGACCTACGAGTAAGTGAAGTCATTCTTCACAAACTTGTGACAAAGGAACTTCTTCGGCTGAATTGTCTTGTGTAGGAACTGGTCCTCACACAAAAACCATAGTGAAATTTACAATTGGCAGTTCTATATTTGAAAATATACACTTGAACTAGATATGATGCATAATTGTATATGCTTTTTTTTTTGGTATGCTTACCAAATTGCAGTGTAAATAATTTTGGATGAACAATTCGTTATAAAAAAGAAAATCAGTAGTGGAGATACATATGTAGTAGTGATTGTCGTATTCAATTAGTGGTATCCATTATCAATGAAATAAACTATATTTTACCTTAATATGTCTTATTAGCCAATTAAGTTGGATATACTGTTGAATGATTACCTATTATACAGATTTTGAATACACAGGCATTGTATAAACAAAATCTTGACATACATGTATACATTGTAGTCCCCCTGATACATGATAGTTTACAGTATCTCTAATAAAAATTTAATGCTGTTTTATGACTAAATTTTAAAATATTTTTTTTTCTCCAGCAAGATGCCTACAGCTAAAGAAATTTGTAGAGAAGAAACCCTGTAAGTAAAAATTGACATTTGTGCAATGCATTGTATCTTATTATCAAGAACAGGAAAAAAATATCTGGTAATGATTTCTGAAAAATAAAACTAGTAAACAACAACTACAACAAAATAGAGCACTCCTGTGGCAAACTTTAAAATTAAAAAAATATACTAGTAAATACAGAAGCTAAACGAAATCTATATGTCACAACGACAACAAAAGAAAGCACTCCTCTGGCAAACCTCAAACTTCCAACATAAAGAAAGAAGTTGAAGGACATCTAGGTTCTGGCTTTGGTTAAATGGGAAGATGTTGAAATGATTGTGTCTGTGATAAGATATAGATGTATATATGTATATGTATAATAAAAATTAGAATTAAAACAGAATTCTGGAACTTCAATCACATTTTATATAGCACAAGTGCTTGTGCTATATAAAATGTGATTGAAGTTCCAGAATTATATTTTAATTCTAATTTTTATTATATTCCTCAATCGCACGGCTATATATATGTACAGTCAAACCTGTCTATAGTGGTCACCTGGGGGAGATTGACAAAATGACTGCTATATACAGGTGACCTTTATGTGAAGGGTTTTGATTTTTTGACAAAATATTGCACGTTAGTTGTAAATAAACATTTTTCATTACATCTTATGTTTTTGATAATGTTTTACTGGTTATTTTGTTCCTGTCGTAATTTTTCTCTGGTTTACATTTATTGTTGATGAAATTATCTCAATGTGATATGATTTGAATAAAACATACAAATAAATAAATAAAGATATTTAATAAACAAAAGTATACTAAACTGGAAGCATTGTTTTTCAAAATCGTAAATTTCCAGTAACACGAGGTTGAACTGGGAACGTTGTTTTCAAAATCGTAAAGAATCTCGCATTTTCTTTAAAGAATGTTCATTATCTGGGTATGACCAACACCCATCTCCTCGCCCACAGTCCGACAACTTTTCCCAACATCACAATGATTTATCGCTTTCACTTTGTTGTCAAATTTCAAAGCTTTCCTATTTACGGATGTTGATGATTGTGACATGATGCACTAGATACAAAATATTTTTTGTGGGTGAATTTCTATTCTCGTCGTAATGAATAAAAATCCCCAATACCGCACGGGGATAAACTGTCCTTTATGTCATTTACGATTCACAAAACAAAATGTGTTTGTTTATTTAATTAATTAAATTAGTCAATATATTTTGTAACACCTCAGGATTTTTGGTACATATGAGAAAAATACCGATCTTCCGAAATCACTTCCGGTATTATTTTTAAAATAAAATTGACCGTTATACATAGGGTTTTACACTGAAAATTTCTTATAAATGGTGACCGCTGACCGCATTGAACAGGTGACCGCTATATCGAATTAAAATATATAGTAAAATGCAGAGGGAGAGCACGAAAGTGACCGTTATGAGCAGGTGACCGTTACGGCAGGTTTGACTGTATATACATCTATCTTGTAAACATCGATGATGTAATGGTTAGTGTGCTCTACTAGAGTATGATTGATTGTGGGTTCAGGCCCTAGTTAGGTCAAACCAAAGACTATACAATTGGTATTGACTGCATTTCCACTAAGGATGCAACTTTAAGGAGTAAGGGAAAGATTGGTGGGCTCAGAATCATGATAATGTGTCTGAGTAGAGCAACATGACTTTCCTCAGAATTTTGTTTCAGTGAGCTAGCACAATAAGGCATGTTTGTTTAGTACCAATGCCATTTTCTTTTTAGCTCACCTGGCCATAGGCCATGTGAGCTTTTGCCATCACTTGGCGTCCGTCGTTGTCCGTCCGTCCGTCGTACATCGTAAACTTTCACATTTAAATCTTCTCCTCTGAAACCCCTAAACCAAATTAAACCAAACCTGGCAGGGATGGTCCTTGGGTGGGTCCCTTTCAAAATTGTGTCTGACAGACCCACCCTCCATTCAAGATGGCTGCTGTTACTAAAAATAGAAATTTCTTCAATTGTCCATTGCTGCTTTATTATCAATCTAAATGAGCTCAAATTTTTACTGCAGCTACATGGCGGTGAGAAATTTAAGATATATTTCGAGTTTTTCTGTGAATTTTTTCTTTCAGTCAATTTATACCGATTATGCAAATTAGGCATATTTTGATATTAATCTTAGATCACATTTAAATCTTCCCTTCTGAAACCGCAGAACCAAATTAAATCAAATTTGGTTGGGTGGGTCCCTTTCAAAATTATGTCTGACAGCCCTGCCCTCCATTCAAGATGGCTGTTGTTACTAAAAATAGAAATTTCTTCAATTGTCCATTGCTGCTTTATTATAAATCAAAATGTACTCAAATTTTAACTGCAGCTACATTGCAGTGAGTAATTTTACATATAATCCAAGTTTTTCTGTGTAATTTTTCGTTCAGCCAATTTATACAGATTATGCAAATTAGGCATATTTTGATAAAAGATCACATTTAATTCTTCTTCTCTGAAACCACTTAACCAAATTTGGCTGGGATAGTCCTTGGGTAGTCCCATTTCAAAAATGTGTCCGACAGCTCCGCCCTCCATTCAAGATGGCTGCTGTTACTAAAAATAGAAATTTCTTCAATTGACCATTGCTGCTTTATTATAAATCAAAATGAGCTCAAATTTTAACTGCAGCTACACGGCAATGAGTAGTTAACATATATTCTGGGTTTTTCTCTGAGATTTTTTCAGCCAGTTTATTCCGTTTAGGAATATTATGAGATAAAAATCATATTAAAATCCTTTGTTCAGAAATTTGAGTTGAAATGATCTTTGGTTGGCCCACTTTCAAAATTATGTGTAACACCCCCATTTTCTATCAACTTTAGATGTCAAATTGAAAACCAGGTGAGCGATTACAGGCTCCTGGGAGCCTCTAGTTTCTTGAATATGCCAACTAATATAGATAACCATCACTAAAATACCTACCTGCAAGCGTGTAATACTTTGAACGACGTCGATGGTCTCGTGTATACGTCATGTACATCGTCATCATAGGAATATGACATTAAAATAATCAAGATAATAGGGTATTTCTCTTTAATCATTGTTATTAATTTCATACAATTCTATTTCCACTTTAAATTTAAGACACATTTGTTTTCATAATAAAATTAGAAATATTTATGTCGTATACATTTTTTCTCATTGATTTCAAGCATATTTACTACCTAAAGGATTGATAGTTTACTCAAAACATATGCCCAAAATGTCTGCCATTTCTAAACAATCAGAAAATGATGATGTGTTATGATTGCACAAATTATAAGAAAGGGTAGGGTTATGGGTTTTTAATGTTGCTTTCCACAATAATTCTGGTATATCGTGGCGGTCAGTTTTATTGTTGAAAGAAATTTGAGTAACCAATGATCTTTACAAGTAACTTATAAACTTGATCCCTTATAGTTGTATCGAGTACATGTGATCATTAGCCTTACATACAGAACCAGTAGATAGAGGATTAAATTGTACATGTACAATAGAACCAGTAGATAGAGGATTAAATTGTACATGTACAATAGAACAAGTAGATAGAGGATTAAATTGTACATGTACAATAGAACCAGTAGATAGAG
>MJUT01008329.1:370822-385868 GCA_002080005.1 Gigantidas platifrons
AGTAGATAGAGGATTAAATTGTACATGTACAATAGAACCAGTAGATAGAGCATTAAATTGTACATGTACAATAGAACCAGTAGATAGAGCATTAAATTGTACATGTACAATAGAACCAGTAGATAGAGGATTAAATTGTACATGTACAATAGAACCAGTAGATAGAGCATTAAATTGTACATGTACAATAGAACCAGTAGATAGAGGATTAAATTGTACATGTACAATAGAACCAGTAGATAGAGCATTAAATTGTACATGTACAATAGAACAAGTTGATTGGTCTTTGTTGGCTTTTTAATCAATTACTGACAGCCTGTATTTATGAAAGTCACAATTGTTTACTTTTTTATCATAAGTAGGTACATGTATATTGATTTTATTTCACTGGTCTTATTTGTAGAAGAAAGATAGAAAATCCAGCAAGGAAAATGCTCTATCCATACACATGGGGGGCAAAGCTTGCACAGTTTCCTTACAGATGGTTCTGGCACAACGCTAGAATTGTACGACAAATAGTTTGGCTCTCTCCATTCATAGGCTATGGATTCTATAAAATTCAGTCAGTTTGTAAGTACATGTAGTTAAAAACAATAGTCAAATCTTCTGTCTACTGTATTAAAAATGTGTTTCAGACATTTTCCACCGACAATTCAGTGTTTTACTGACCACCATCAACAAAACTACATTTTGTGTAAATGTTATCTGTCCTTTTTAGTTGACTATTCGAGCTATTGTTATCCTTTTGTAAAACTTTGTAACTTATAATAACACTGGTTCTCTACAAATTTGGTATCTTTATAATATAATGATCAGTAATCCAAGATTATTTGCAATGCAGGATATAGTTTCAAAACTCTCTGGTTTTTTTTTGCATGTGTGGTAAGCCCTGTTGATGGGCAGTCCAAATTATTTGCAACTTAGTAGAAATACTGTTTGTGTAAAACCAAAGACTATAAAAATTGGTATTTGTTGCTTCTCCGCTAAGTACGGAGCATTAAGGGGAAAGAGCAAAGACTGGTTGGCTCTGAATCAGGATAATGTGTCCAAGTGGGGAGACATGTCTATCCACAGACTGTTGTTTCAGTGAGTTAGCACTATAAAAATCAAACTAAACGTGTTGGTCTTGTACAAAGCGGACCTCATCATCATCTCATTGAAAATTAACTTGTTCTCGCCATGATATAGGTTTAGGTTTATGGTGTTTAATGCCACTTTCAACAATATGTCAGTTATATCAGGCAGTCAGTTGTATTGGTGGAGAAAACCACCAACCTGTCACAAGTCACTGACAAAACTTTATCACATAATGTTGTATAGAGTAGACAGAGAAAACCACCAACCTGTCACAAGTCACTGACAAAACTTTATCACATAATGTTGTATCTAGTACACTTCGCCATGAACGGGGTTCGAACTCACATCTTTAGTGGTGATAGACACTGATTGCACAGGTAGTTGTAAATCTAACAACCGTACGATAAAGACCACGATGGTCCCGAGTGCATGATATAGCTGAAAAATTGCTGAGTTGGCATTAAATAACAATCCCTCACTCACCCAAATAACATGGCCACCAATGCGACTGTTGGTCGGGGGCATATTGTTTACCCCTGCAGGGTTAAAAAATCCACTAGCCCGATGCCCGGGGCTAGTAATTTCCACATTTGGGCTAGCTGAAATAATCAGCTGTATGCCCGACGGGCTAGTAAAAAAATATATCAGATATGGACAAACTTGTCAATATTCGCATATCTACTTATATTCATATATGTTATATGTTGTTTAATCAGCAGCAATGTTTTATTTATTCAACCGCTAGCTTTTTGTCGAAATTGAGAGCAAAGAAAGTAGAAAAACTTCGTAACTCATCATAAAACAGCTTCAACAAATGACGGCTTACCGAAAATTTCCAAAATGAAATATCGGATTCCGGAACCGGGAACGACTATTTCCGGTTTTGCCGATAGTAAAAAAAAATTTGATACCGACCGACCCTAGATTTTTTTGACATATGGCTGTAAACACACTTTTTTTTTTGGCCGTACAGTGAACTGAACTGTGGAAAATAAGTGAAAATAAAACACAATACCAGATCTGAAAAGAAAGATAGTTAAACTATTACACATGTTGTACAAGGCTTCAAGTCTGCAAGTCGGATTCATGAAATCACGGTATTGACCAGGACTAGTGGTTCATAGATTCGAGCTAGTAATATTTGGGAGTATGCTAGCCCTGTGCTAGTGAGGTGGTCCAAGATTTTTTAACC
Organism: Gigantidas platifrons; assembly: GCA_002080005.1. Taxonomy (NCBI): domain Eukaryota; kingdom Metazoa; phylum Mollusca; class Bivalvia; order Mytilida; family Modiolidae; genus Gigantidas; species Gigantidas platifrons. Next base: position 373,092 of record MJUT01008329.1, read on the forward strand.
CCTGCCCTGTCCGTCCGTGCATGCGTCTGTCCATTCGTCACACTTAGAATGCATAGTTTGTCCGTTTAACTCCTACAGTTTTTGAGCTAGACCTTTTATATTTTGTAGACAGTTAGTACCTACGCTGAAGGTGTGCATATTTTATGGATTTTGACTTTCAACAATTTTTTACAAAATTATGGATGCATGAACTTAGACAGATTTTGCTAAATCCATATAGGATATATGGTTTGTCCGCCTAACTCCTCATACAGTTTTTGAGCTAGACCTTTTATATTTTGTAGACAGTTAGTACCAACACTGAAGGTGTGCATATTATATGGATTTTGATTTTCAACAATTTTTTGCAAAATTATGCTATATTTGAACTTAGCCACTGAAACCTGTTAACGTGTAAGCAACGCTCCTTCACATTGTTAGGTACAGATTCATTTATTTCAGTCATTTCTGCTTGATGCTGAATAAGCAAAACATTGGTTTACCCTTTTGCAATTATAACCACGGGGGCATTGTATGTGTCTTACAGACACAAACGAAGACACAAACATCATACCCGATGAATAATATACCAATCCTTGAAATTAAGTAATATTGAAAATCCATTTTGGCTCATCAAGATGTTTTCTTTGCATTATACCCCTACACATTCCTCAAAACCAAACCAAAAGTTAAGGTAGTAAATTGGGGGGGGGGGGGCATTCAATTTTCTAGTTCTTTTTGATTGGCTGAAAAACTTTAATATTAAATTCACCTCTAAAACTACTCTAATAATTTGCAACATAGTGAAATGATACCATGTAAAGTCCTCTATTTCTTATTTAATCTTGATCCGGTAAAAAAATATAGAGGTGATTGACAATGGTTCTGTCAGAAACAATATTCTTGTTTGAACCCAAACAGTGCACTAATAACCATGTGAGCAATGCAGGCTCTATTACCTATTCAACAGTTTGTCTTTGAGGAGTTAGTAATAGCATTGTATTTGTAGATTATAAGTTCACCCAATCTTTTGAGTAATGACCTTGGACTTGTTACTAGTATTTGATATCTTTTCAGAGAAACCTCTTAGCCTCTACCATCTTAAATCTGTATTTAGTATATTTTATTTATTTTACAGTAAATCAGGACTGGAATGAACAAAAATGGGCTGAAATTCGTGCCAAGAGAATCAGTAAGTACCATGTTACATGATAAAACTAGATATGATAGAGAGATTTATGTTATCACAGCCAATGTCTCAAAATAATGTGTTTAAATTGACCTGGGAGAGGGGTGACATAGATCACATTTATTATGAATAAAGAACCTCTTAACGCCAACAACATACAAATTAAAGATTTTATTACTTAAATAATATACAGTCCAAACTGCTTTAGTGACCACCTCTATTAAGCAATAACTTGTATTATGTGACCTTAATTTTAATTTCCCTTCACAGTGGATATCATATCAATTACACCTGTATTTAGCGACCACCTGTCTTAAGTGACCCTATTCAATGATCCTTTGGAAGGTCACATTAGACAGGTTTTACTGTATATAAATCATTTCATTGGTTTAAATGTTGTCAGATGAGGTCATTGTTTGATTCAAATCATATTGACTTCTTCAACTTTTAGTTTGAGTTTTATTTTCTCTTTTAATACTTCTACTTATACCAGATATTGACCTCATTCAATAAGAATTCTATTTTAAGAACCGTATAAACCTGTTTGTAGTTGTCCATTTAACAACATCATTATGTCAATCACCATCTAATATATGTATCCTCAATATGATAGAGTAAACCAACACTACATTTCTGATGTACTGGTAGACCACTCAACAGAGATTCTACTGTCATTGTACATGTACTGGTAGACCACTCAACAGAGATTCTACTGTCATTGTACATGTACTGGTAGACCACTCAACAGAGATTCTACTGTCATTGTACATGTACTGGTAGACCACTCAACAGAGATTCTACTGTCATTGTACATGTACTGGTAGACCACACAACAGAGATTCTACTGTCATTGTACATGTACTTTTTGTATTATAGAATTTAGTTAAAGTTGTGTGTGCTATTTATTGTCACATCTAAAGGTTCTGTTTTGAACAAGTCACAGATCCTTAGAATGCTAAAAGTTAATAAAATACAACAATATAAAAACATCAGTAGGTTGATTTAATGAGATTTTATTGACTTATGAAGCGTAAACATAGTTAAAAAGGGGCCAATATTTACATTTTACTCTAGAAGAGACATTTGTGTGGTGAAGATATCAAATACATTTTACTGAATTTAAGTTTATGTCAATTTTCAATCAATCTAAATATATTTTTTTGTATTGCATTTGAATTGAGAAAACTATATTGTATTTTAGTATTTGCTGAGGTCATGCATGTTTTTATGCTCACAAATATCCATTTACACTTGGTAAATGACCTAGTTATGTGCCATGACAAATCTTACACACTCACTTTGTTCTACAGTATTCCTGGTTTATTTTGTAATAAAACAGTTTCAGTCTTTTGTATTGGTTGATATGAGTTTAATAGACAGGGAAATCAATATTGACAATGGTTCTGTCACCTAGATCAATGTTTAATAGACAGGGAAATCAATATTGACAATGGTTCTGTCACCTAGATAAATGTTTAATAGACAGGGAAATCAATATTGACAATGGTTCTGTCACCTAGATCAATGTTTAATAGACAGGGAAATCAATATTGACAAAGGTTCTGTCACATGGATCAATGTTTAATAGACAGGGAAATCAATATTGACAATGGTTCTGTCACCTAGATCAATAAAGATTTTTGGTCTTTTAAAACATATATGGACCTCCACGGAAGACTATTATTGTATATCATAACAATCCCCCGCCCCTTCTAAAAAATAAATACAATAGTGCTTATGTTATTCACTTCTAACTGATTTATTTTCTTTTTCAGATAAATGGTTTGATCCAGTGAGTGAATGAATATAACTTTGATATATGTAGACATATTTTATTTGATTATTAAATACGTTTGGACCATTCTAAATTTTTGTTATACTGGATACTCAGTCTCCGAAAGTAAAACAGACTGCTTGGTACTCCCACTGTCTTCACTCTTCATCAATAAAACTTACCATATTGATCAAACTGAAAGATTGTTGGAAGTGGTATTAAAAACCAATAATTCTGATCTTTATCCAGTATTTAAGACTTACAGATAGGAATTTAGGGCTATGTATATATAGTCTATAAGTAGTCTATTGTTAATGGTGTTTATATATCAATAAGTACAGTGGAACCTGTGTAATCCGACACCTGAGTTTTCCGACATCCGACAAAAATTTATGGTCCCAAAGTAGTTCTGTTAACTAAGAAAACCCTGAGTATTCCGACATCCTGTACAATTCCCTGGTCCCTTGGTGTGTCGGATTAAACAGGTTCCACTGTATGTGTTTTATTGGATTGTTCAGTATAAAACAACAAAACTACATATGACTGAAATATGGACATAAATTTCTTAAACTGATTCCTAAGAATTCATCAATCTAACCTTTTTCAACCATCATATATATATATATATATATAATGTTGTGCATTTGTTGTCCATTTTATATCTTAAGTTCCCTTAGGCGAATCATTTGAAATTTATGCACAATGACTTTGACACACAATACACAGGTGAATTTGGTTTGTTTTAGAGTTTACCCCTTAATAAATTGATAACTGGCCATTTTTATTTTCTCCCTACTCCAGTTTCTCTTGACCAAATGTTTTGAATTTTTATGCTCCACAAAATATTTCAGGGAAGTATATAGTCGCTGCTTCTGTTCTTGTGTATATCTGTCCGTCCAAAGTGAATGGTTTCCTGATGATAATTTTACTTTTTCACCTCAATATGATATAATACCAGTACATTGCAAGTTCTATTTTCACTAACTTTCAGCAGTTATGTTTGAATTTGAGTGTTTAATGCCACTTTCAGCAATATTTCAGCTATATCATGACGACCAGTTTAAGTGGTGGAAGAAGCTGGAGTACTCAGAGAGAACCACCAGCCATGGACAAGCAACTGGTAATCTTTATTACTTGCAGCAACGAGTCGAGTGCACCCTTTTTAGTTCACCTGGACCGAAGGTCCATGTGAACTATTGCCATCACTTGGCGTCCGTCGTCTGTAAACTTTTCACATTTCAAGCTTCTTCTCCGAAACCACTGGGCCAATTGGAACCAAACTTAGCAGGAATGTTCCTTGGATGGTCCTCTACAAAGTTTCTGTTTTTTGTTCCAGTCGGATATTCAACATGGCTGCCAGGGCCAATAATATGCTCTGATTGGCTGAAATTTCAAAGATCTTCTTCTCTGAAACTAATGACCTGACTGAACCCAAACTGTAAATGAATGATCATTGGAATGTCCTTTACCAAGTTTCTGTTTTTTATGCCGATCGGAAATCCAAGATGGCTGTTACCGCAGGACATAGATTAACATTGGACCCTATGGGAAAATGTTCAAATGCCTTCTTCTCAGAAATTACAAATATGATTAAAGCCAAACTGTACATGAATGTTCATTGGATGATCCTCTACAAACTTTAGGTTTTTTGTTCTGCTATGAAATTCAAAATGGCGGCTACGGCAGGACTTAGTTTAACATTGGACCCTATGGGGAAAATGTTTCAAAACGCTTCTTCTCTGAAACCACTTGGACAATTGAAACGAAACTGCCCAGGAATGATCATTGGAAGGTCCTTTACAAAGTGTATGTTTTTTATGCCGATCGGAAATCCAATATGGCCGCCACCGCACGACATAGATTAACATTGGACCTTATGGGAAAATGTTCAAATGCCTTCTTCTCAGAAACTACAAATATGATTATAGCCAAACTGTACATGAATGTTCATTGAATGGTTCTCTACAAACTTTAGGTTTTTTGTTCTGCTATGAAATTCAAAATGGCGGCTACGGCAGGACTTGGTTTAACATTGGACCCTATGGGAAAAATGTTTCAAAACGATTCTTCTCTGAAACCACTTGGACAATTGAAACCAAACTGCCCATAAATGATCATTACAAGGTCCTGTACAAATTTTATGTTTTTTATGCCGATTGGATATTCAAAATGGCGGTTACGGCAGGACTTAGTTTAACTTTGGACCCTATGGGAAAAAATGTTTCAAAACACTTTTTCTCTTAAACCACATGGACAATTGAAATCAAACAGCCCAGGAAGGATCATTTGAAGGTCCTTTAAAAAGTTTGGGTTTTTTATGCCGATCCGAAATTCAAGATGGCTGCCACCACAGGTCATAGTATTAACACAGGACCATATGGGGAAAATACAGAAATATGTTCTTCTCTGAAGCTATTGCACTGATTGAACCGGTACCTAAACTGTGCATCAATCATTGGAAGGTCCTTTACAAACTTTGTGTTTATATGTTGATCGAAATTCCAAGATGACTACCACTGGAGGACATAGTTTTTACATAGGACCAATTGGTTCTTTTTATAACCAGGTGAACGATACAGGCTCTTGAGAGCCTCTGGTTTGTAATTTACAAAGCCGGGTGCGAACCCATGCCGTATTGGTGATAGGCTTGTACGAGTTGTTGGGTAGTCAACTACCTAACCCATTGAACCATCAGGGCCCTCAGCAGTTGTGCCCCTTTAAAATAGGGAAATATACATTGTTTGATTAATTTCCAGTTATTAAAATGTTCAATGTGTATACTTTTCTTTGGGGGGGGGGGGGTTCCTCATAGCCAGTTGTTACTTTATCAGAGAATAGATAGATAGGTTTGTTTCAAGAACATTTTCTCTCCTAAGTATTTTTATCACCTTAATTATCCCCCGCGATAGCGGTGAGGGGATATAGTAATAGCGGCCGTCTGTCTGTCTGTCCATCCGTCACACTTTCTTGTTTACACGATAACTTGAGTAAACATGGATAGATTTGAGTAATTTTTTGCATGTGACTTGTAATTATCATTATCGTGGATGGGTTCTAACATTGAAATATTTGAAGCAAGGGTTTTGGGGGAAAATCTTAGTTTTTGGTTGAAAAATCAACAATTTTGAGAATTGTTTCTTGTTTACACGATAACTTTAGTAAACATGGATAAATTTGAATAATTTTTTGTGTGTTGCTTGTAAATATCATTATTTTGGATGGGTTTTTACATGGAAATATTTGAGGCAAGGGTTTTGGGGGGAAATCTTAATTTTTGGTTGAAAAATCAACAATTTTGAGAATTGAGTCTTGTTTACGCAATAACTTGAATAAACATGGATAGATTTGAATAATAATTTGCATGTGGCTTGTAATTATCATTATCTTGGATGGGTTCTAACATGGAAGTATTTGAAGCAAGGGTTTTAGGGGAAAATCTTAGTTTTTGGTTGAAAAATCAACAATTTTGAGAATTGTGTCTTGTTTATGCAGTAACTTTAGTAAACATGGATAAATTTGAATAATATTTTGCAAGTGGCTTGTAATTATCTTTATCTTGGATGGGTTCTAACATGGAAATATTTGAAGCAAGGGTTTTGGGGGAAAATCTTAGTTTTTGGTTGAAAAATCAACAATTTTGAGAATTGTGTCTTGTTTACGCGATAACTTTAGTAAACATGAATAAATTTGAATAATTTTTTGCAAGTGACTTGTAATTATCATTACCTTGGATGGGTTCTAACATGGAAATATTTGAAGCAAGGGTTTTGGGGGAAAATCTTAGTTTTTGGTTGAAAAATCAACAATTTTGAGAATTGTTTCTTGTTTACACGATAACTTTAGTAAACATGGATTAATTTGAATAATTTTTTGCGTGTGGCTTGTAAATATCATTATTTTGGATGGGGTCTTACATGGAAATATTTGAAGCAAGGGTTTTGGGGGAAAATCTTAATTTTTGGTTGAAAAATCACCAATTGTGAGAATTGTGTCTTGTTTACGTGATAACTTTAGTAAACATGGATAGATTTGAATAATCTTTGCATGTGGCTTGTAAGTATGTTATACATTAAGACTGCAAGGCTGCTTTCTATAAATATATAAAACTAAATATTATGCAAGTGCAGGGGGATACGTCGTGCATTCATGCGCTAGGCGGTTCTTTTATTTCATATGTACCCCTGATACATGTAACACCAGCCATCGGTTCAGCTTGAAGAATAGTATCTGTGTAAGCAGACACCAGTGACTGGTTAAGAATGGTGGACTGCGAAATTTAGAAATACAACCGTTAGGTTTGATACAGGATTTAGCATTTTAAAATAGCAACTGATTCCAACAACAAAATTTAGAGAAGTGTTGTTGATAATTTTATGGTCATCAATTATGACATGAACAACCAGATTTCATATGAATTTTGAACTTACACACTCATGTGAAATCAATGGGCTTTAGACTAGATCCTGCAGCACCTGTTTGTAGTTGTAGATCTTGATTGCAATAGATGTAGTATAGGTATAAGAGATTATAGGAATCGCCCTCCAGGGTTGGAATATGTAAAGTGATATGAGACAAAAGATATACCTTATTATGAAAAGAAAGTCGAAACAGTGATAGTCAACAATTCCACGAATATCAACGAAATGAACAATCACCTCTGCTCCACTCACTGAACAGGACGACGTGATGTTGGAAATCCAGGTCCTGGCTTGGGACAGGCACAAAGATGTTGTAGAGTTAAACCAGTTAATGGGATCCCAACCCTCCTCTCTTGATAACTGGATCTCCAACGTCATTACATATACATTGTATAAACAAACCATCAAAAGACCATCACAAAAAATGAAAGACAATGCACTGACAGTACAATAGCAGGGTCAATTAATGCTACATACTAGTGTGTAATATACAAATTTAACACTATATACATGTACATAGATGCAGTTAAATAATACATGACATAGTTAAAGAAATAGAGAAAACCAAAGGGGCAATTAATAATGGACAATTCAGTTACACAACAAATTGAGTGAAGACAAAACAATAAACATAAAGCTAACACTGGGAAATAGAAATTGCAAATATGCTCGTTTTTTTGCAAATATAACCGGTAAAATGCTAATAATTAAACATTACCAGTTATATTAGCGTTTACCAGTTAAATTAGACAATTCCTATTTATATTTGTCATTGTCTTGTTATATTTGGATTTTTCCTTTTATATTTACATTGTCGATTTAAATTTTCATTTTCCTGTTAAATTTTCATTCTCCTGTTAAATTTGGATTCTCCTGCTAAATTTGAATTTGTCCTGTTAAATTTGCACATTTTTTTTATATTAGCTAAATCTTTTTATATTTGCGTTTTTCCTTTTAAATTCGTCTTTGTCATGTTATTTTTGCATTGTCGATTTAAATTCTCATTCTCTTGTTAAATTATCATTCTCCTTTTAAATTAGCATTCTCCAGTTATTTTTGCATTTTACCAGTTAAATGCCACGGTCATATAAGCCACCCGCTGAGTAGTGAATAAAAGATATTTTGAGAGTGTATAAAGTAAAAAGTGTGCTCATACTGGCTACAAGATACATTTTTACAATTCAATTCAATATTTTATTAGTGTCTCACCTTATGCATACATACATAGAATAACAAATAATAAAATCAAACATGTTATACCCTATACACACAAGACAATCAATACAGATTTATGAGAGACGATTCGTAATACCCGCAATAAACCAATTAAAAAGTTCAACTGCAAAATTTTATTTAATCAGTAAATTGATACTCATTTGTAATTTTTAAAATAATTTATTTCACAATTATACACTCTCAAAATATCTTTTATTCTATTTAGTCAGTTTACACTTCACTGACAGTACTTCCAGTACTATATTAAATATAGAGTTATCTCCCCATTCTAGGCGACTGCCATATTGTTGTAACGGAAAAGTGGAAAAGTGCTCGTGGATAGAATAATCGGTTCTCATGAACGAATAGGTGAATATTTTTTCGAAATAACATCATTTTATATTAAACTGATGTCAAACTTTTCATTTAAAAGGGGTTTATTCATAATTCAGTTGGGTTCACTGCTTTTTTTGAATGATTCACTGTATTTCAAGGGGTTTACTGCAATTAGATGTACCGGTGTAAAACCACAGGTGCGTTAACCCGAATAATCCAGTCGTTATATTACGCTCCCGCTGGTCGTCCAGCGATAGTGCCGATAGAGGGCGCAGTATTATCCGAGTTACAGGTGCGTAAAACCGCTACCGGATGTTTGATCCCATAACAAAAACGGACCATAACCAAAACGGACCATTACCAAATCGGACCATAACCAAATCGGACTATTGAAATGAAAAATATAATTTTCTTTAATAAATATGATAATTTTATGTATTAATAATGTTATAATGTTTTAATTATTCTTATAATATATAATCTGAATGTTGATGTTTATTTTTTTCTCGACTTTTTTTCTTACATCATAGATATAATTATGAGTGTATTTAATGTGAATTTTAACGAATAAATACATGTAGATAGATAAGAAGAAAACTAATACAATTTTCATTAAGTTGGAAAAATAATAAAAGAAGACCAATTGGGTGCTTAGAACAATCTTCAGTGATTATGACTTTTATGTATATTGTGTATAGGTTTTCATTAAGGCCTAATTATTGGGTGATAGATAGACAGGTGTTGATTGTCACATAAAGGTTGTAAACTTGATTGATGGGTAAACCCCTTGATTAATGAATATCAAAGAAATGATTAAAGGAATTGAAACAATAAACTTCCTGATCTAAAGTAATCAAACCATAAGTTTCATTGAAACCTTGTTGGCTTGGTATACAACTTTTACTGAAGCCTTGTATACACAACACTAAACTGAAGTCACATTCAAAATAAAATGTTCTAAATTTAAATTTTGAGTAAAAGTTGAAAAAACATGAAGATTTCCCTTGATATTATAAAAACCCATATGTTCTTTGCCATCCAAAATCATTATCAAAATGAGTTCCGACCGTTGCATATAGTATGTTCCAGAAAAGTATCCGGTAAACAGCATGCACTTCAGTGTGACTCCTATAACATGTGGCAGCACACAGTTTGTAATACTGGTAAGTAAAAAATTTAAAAAATCTTTAAATTTTATTTTGTAAAAAAAAGTATTAAGATACATGTATTTTTAAATTGTTATATTTTAGGGGTTTCGAAGTTTAATCTAATCGTTTAATACCTGTAAACATTTGTTTCAATTTTAGATTGTGAAGATACCATTTTCTTAAAGGTCAACAAATGGTCAAATCAATGAATTAACATATTTATCATTCAGAAATATTGAAAATTATGGTGGCGGCAAAATAAATAGATTTCTAGCAATATATAATATAGTTCACTTTAATTACATGTTTAATGAGAATTTTCTTGCGGCAAAAGGTTAAAAATGTTAAAGTTTATGGCTTTATTTAATATAATTGTTAAGACGTTACGCGCGATGTTGGTGACACTTGACGTTACACATAATTAACGTTGAAAAGAACGTTTCGCGTCATCTTTTTCATTTTTTTTCTTCCTTATTTGTGTTTGCATATCGTGGTTTTGGTTAGGATGGAGTGATGTATTGTTCTTCAGAATGTAGGACAGAAAGTCACAGGACAAAAAGTCACGGACAAAAAGTCGCAGACAAAGTCACAACCTCAAATATTGTAAAAAAAAAATAGGACAAAAAGTCACAGGACAAAAAGTCACAATTTTCATTATTTGTTCATTTTCAATTAAAAAAAATGTTTGATTAAAAAAAAAATCAATCTAAATATTAAATATTATGTTTAATTCCAGAAATATTTTTTAAGTGTTTTTGCAGAGGTATTTTTCACAGCATTTTATTTTTCATATCAATTCTTTTTAATTTTATTCTTATTATTTTGAAATGTTTTTGGAGATTTTTTCAAAGATATTTTTGTTTTTGTTTTTGGATGAAGTTGAAAGATTAACCTTTCTACTTGTGTGAGCTTTTTTTAACCAATAAAATTGTTACATTTGTGTGTTGTGGCTTTAAAGGAAGACGTGTATATTTACAATCATTAAAATATCCCTTTTAAAACAACAACTTGATTTCTGAATAAACAAGCAGGATGTACACCTCACCACTAACAAACTTTATCACATAATGTTGTATCGAGTACACCTCGCCACTGACAAAATGCCATGAATATTCCAGTATATCACTAAAAGCAATGATGCAATACACATCCAGAGGTCACCATATAGTTTTAACCTAAGCAGAACAGGTTGCATCAAGATCTTATCACTATCAAATGTATCAATTTAACTATCTGCTGTAGAATTTAATGTGAGAAAAGAAATGTCATGAACATACAAGCAAACTTTGTCCTATATTTAAAATTGAAATTTGTGACTTTTTGTCCTGTGACTTTTTGTCCTATGTGTATTAAAATAATGATTTGTGACTTTTTGTCCTGTGACTTTTTGTTCTATCAAAATTGTGACTTTTTGTCCAGTGACTTTCTGTCCGTTTACCGTTCTTCATTTCGGAATTTCACTTTTTGTTTTTATTGATTTTTATTTTATTTTGGCTGGCTTGTATATATTTGTGTTGTTGATGTACAGCGAACCAAAAACAGAGAGTTGGAGGGTCGTCTGCACCAAACATGGGCTAGGTACTCCGACGATGAAATAACAGCTTCTCAGCTCCTTAGAGAATGCGGTGGTCTCTACGAACTGAGCAGAGACTAGGACTTCATATTATATATCACAGTGTCTACTCTGTGTAACTGTATACAATGTCTACAAATATAATGTTTTATGTATTATTTATATGATTTTATATGTACAATGTATTTAATTATTTGTTTAGTGTGCTTTATTGGTTTGCACGTAAGTTTGAAAAAAAAAAAATATTACAAGCACATTTTTAGTCAAATGTTTCAATTAATTGCTACACACTAGGACTATTATATATTGCAGTGTCTATCTACTTCTTGTAACTGTATTTAATGTCATGTGCTTTATGTTTTGAATCATATGGATGTGCTATTTATATAACTGTGCTATGTGGACTGTATATTGTTATTGATTAATGAAATTTCTGTAGACTGTCTCAATTTTTTTGACTCAGCCTGATCATTAATCCAATTGCATTATTTAATGTATTATTATACAATCACCTTATAATCAAATCATTTAAACTCATGGAAAGTGATTGAGGTGTCATAAACCAATTAAGACACCAATAATTACTTGGCTTCATTACCTGTACTAATTGGATTTATTCCTAAATCTAATAGGTAATTATCACATATTTTTTCCTGGTAGTCCGTTCTGGTTATGGTCCGATTTGGCTATGGGATGAAATGTCATGTAGTCCGTAAGACTGGCAAGGTTATACATACGTTCGCTCGTAGAAAAATACTTAATTTAACATAACCTTGAGAATCCAAGATGTCTGCGCCCATAACACACATTTCTAGATCTCATCTGACACATTACAATAGAAAACAAAGCATTTTATAATCAACATTGTTATATTTACCAATGTTAAAGGTAAAAGAGATGTTAGTAGGATGAGGCAGCCATTTTTTTAAATTAAAAATAACAATAAATAACTTGTTCTATCATAGAAGTAAAATACAATTTAAATTTTAATTCTAGCTGGAAGCATTGATTTTTTATGAATTTTTTTATCTATTAAATCTGGCGATTTTTTTTTCTAATGTTTTTTTTAGAGTCAATATCTGGTTCATGTGCTTCATAAAGATATTTTCATAGATTAAAAAAGTCTTTTTGCATTAAAACATTAT
>MJUT01008331.1:64078-75405 GCA_002080005.1 Gigantidas platifrons
GCTATATTCCCCATTCCTAATTGGCCCTTGGATTACCTCTAACATTTAATGTCCCCAAAAAGATAGAAATTGCTAAATAATTAATTTCTTGCACATGTGCCATATACATATTCCGAAGGTGGTATTTCCACCTGGCATTTCTTATAGAAGTAGACCACAATCGTATTTACTAAAAGGACCAACCATTTTCTTATTAGAGTTGAAGAAGGGAGTGCTATTTCTTTTTTAGCACATTTTTATTTTCGTCGACACACAACTATGTTTTAATTCACGTATATAGTGAAAATGTGGATATTGAAATATTTTGTTTAAAAAAAAACAGCTCCCCCAACCCCAATAAAAGAAATATTAATGCATAAACTGGTAATTGTCCTTAATGTCCATTATTTTCCTATAATGGAATTAATTAAGTCACTACTACATTTAGGTACAGGGTTCCTCGTGTCGGGTTCGTTTGGATGTTGGACTTTGTATGTCACCACTAAATATTATGAGGTTATTCCCATACCTGGTTAGGTATATTCGAAACAAGATCATAAAGTTTTGCCAATGCCTTACAGCAGGATACTGATATTATGTCTGTTTTCTGCACCAAAAATACCACCTGTCAGTCACGGTATAATTGCAATATAGCTGATAGTGGTGTTAAATAGCAATAACCTTTACCTTGCTTAATACTAGAAGTGCAACCTCAATATACAAAATCACAATGGAACAAATAATGTTTGTGTCTTCCTTTTGGTTGATTACCAAAAAGTGTTTTGAAATAAGTACAATTCACAAAATATTCAATATTTTAATAAAACTGTTTGCACAGTCGTTAAGTATATTAGTTACACAATATAATGACCTTCAAACAATATATCTATGAAAACACGCACGCAACAAACATATTTCATTATGCATATGTATACACTAGTACGTGTAATCACGTGCATTTAAATAATTAAACATTAATGCATGTTTATATTTAGTTGTTATGTTACGTACATATACATGATAAACATTTTTCTAAATAACAGAGGCACCAGATAAACTTGATTTTAATGTATATAACAAATGTAATAATCTAGACTTCTAACATATCATCATCTTAATACCATGATTAAATAACGTAGCTATAGAAATGAGCGGAAGTCGAACTGAAATCTTATATGTTCAAATATCTTTCAACATGATTACGAACAATAACAACATTAGAGAAATATTGCACAATTTGGAAGAAAAGTATTTTTTTTTTTAATAAAGCTAAAATTTGACATGGTGACGATTTGGACTATATCTCATTATATTATATTCTTCTTGTGTAGTTATAAGAAATATATCATGTACAGGACGTTTTACCTGTACGTGACCTTATACCTGTACGGAACGTTATACCTGTACAGAAAATAAAATAAATTATTACATGTATTTGACTTCAGATAATGTCTTTTTCTGATTGGCTGACGTCTCAAGTAACGATCTTTATAAAACATTATAATAACCACCTCGTGGTTTTGCTTACCTTGTTGGAATGTTATAATCACCTGGTGTGACGTCACGCCAGATGAATATAACATTCCAACAAGGTAAACAAAAGAAAATGTCGTGATCAAAGCTTATTTTAAGGGTGAAAGAATCATATAAAATATAATAAAACAATGAATGACTTTCAATTCGGTGGATACCAGGATTTATTAATCCAAGAATAATATATTTACCTCGGCCCTAAGGGGCCTCGGTAAATATAATATTCTTGGGTTAATAAATCCTTGTATCCACCTCATTAGAAGTCCTTAATTGTATAATATCACAGTAGACGCTATACTTCTTATAGAAAATAATAAAGGAATATTAATTGCTAAAACGTAACGAAACAACAACAAAAATGGAAAAGAAATATATTTTTTTTCTCTCAATTGGGTTCAATTGTAAAACAAGCAAAATGTTATATATCGAGAGAAACACGTTAGATAAAAGTGTTGCATGTCCTACGTAATACAAGCATAATGATGTGTTTCAATTGTATAATTTGCATACAATGCTGGAAAAGAAATCCTATTAACAAGGTATATCCCTACATTGTCAACAAATCCTATAGTCAATATTAAAAACCTACAGAACAATGGTCTTACACGTGCATTTAGTACTAAATAAACAAGATCAATGTTTCATACATCAACCCCGATTTGGCAAACAAAAACCAGAATGTATTTTTCTTTGTGACATAAAAGTAATTTGGCACTGTAGAAAACGCTTCCAACTAAATCAATCATAAACATAAATGTACGACTTAAATCTTTAACATTATCACAGATAAATGTGCTTGTGGGCACCTACAATAAATAAAATAATAATGTTCAGCAGTAGTACAATACAATGAATACAATTGTGTATCAGTAATTTAATATCTACACTACTTTAACTTTTTTTCTTCGAACATTTATGTAGTCCATGGAATACGATATCATGTGACACAGTCTGTACGTTAATGTATTCAAGGATCCTCTTAACATTAAGATCACTAATAAAACCTCAATGTGTCCACAATTTTATTGATGATTGTCATTTACTTTCTACAGACATCCAATATATAGATTGCACGCGAGTTATCTCTCTTTGTATCTAATGCTACTTTTACTAGTTTTTGAGTTGCCATTTTATGTGTCTTTACGTTCTGAGTTCCGTGTTTTGATATCCGTATCAAAACGATGTTCGCTTCGTCTTTACCTCCAGTTGTTTGTAGGAGAATTCATGTCTTATTTACGTTATTTTGTGTTTGTTTGCGCATAGTGGTGTCCAATACATATTGTGTTGTGTTTTTGCTTTGACGTTTGTCTTCTGGTATACTCTATGTTGCCAGTTTCTCCGGATTACCCATTTTTGATTGCCATTTTGGTTTTCATATATTTTTCACCACATCTTACGAACCTTAAACATTACATGGCAATATATTGATTTCCCACCATTCTTGGTTTACTTCAGAGTTTATTCATTGCCGGTATAAGCTTATATGTAAATAGTGATGTGTATGGACGTTAGTTCAGCAATTTAGTATTTATATTTAACTTACCTAAACTGATGCCTAATCGAAAGACTGATATCTCCAGTATGTGTTCATACTCCTGAAATGAAAAAAATGGTATATGCATAGTTATATTGCTACGATATAATGATGCAAGTTCTAATGGACACAACAGAACGGAATAATTTTCATTTATCGCATTAAGACATATTTAGGGAGATTAAAACCCATTAATAAATCACAGTTTTATTTGGACAATTCGCAATCGTGTTACAATGACGTTTTACAGCTTGGAACATTTTTAACCCATCTTGTAGATGGGCCCTTGATTCGTTCAAATTTAGACAATTTGTAAGATATATCTGCTTTTGTCCTGTTTTTGTTCCTCCAGTGCCTATACTGTATCGGTTAATATAATGTATTCCTTGTATTATCTAATTCAGTAAAGATTCCGTCAATTCTACCAAACACAACAAATACGACCCATTCACCAAGCTATTACTTTCGAAAAGCCATACAAAAAGCTATATGATCTCAAATGTACCTTTGCGCACTGGTCGTTAAATAACTTGCTTATTTGTCGATTCGTGAACATACAGAGTAATAGATACAAATCTGTTCTGAAAATTCATCATTTATTATTTTCTGAGAGTTAATTTATTGAATACAGAATACATTTGTTTTCGAAATAATATCATTGAAGATGTCTAATTTGAGAGAACGGTCTAACCCGATGTAATATATACTCCGCTTTGGGAGTTCCAACTTGGTTCGTGTAGTACTTAATCCCTTTTGCAAATGAAACCTTTTAACGAAATAATTGATTTCAGCAAAGAAATTGGTATTATAATGTAATTTTGTAAATTCAAAATAAGGATCCATTAGCACAAATAGTATCACTGTCTGAGTAAATGTAAATTTAAATCCAAAAGATTGACAGCTATCACTAGACGAGAATGAGCAATTGTATATTACCTATATTGTTGGCCAAAGACAATGTAGAAATTGCATTCCATACCGGGATTCCAAAACTCACTACTCTAAACAGCTGTATCGAGCACTTTAAAACATAATTACGGTAATATGGAGATGTTTACATGACAGGAGCCTTATACGATCTATTCTGATGTGTGTGCATAAATGAGGGTGTGTAGTAAATGTACGAGGCAAAAGGAACTGCTTAATCCTCCGAGACATCCGAGTTCATCCACCGCTTTCTCAGTGGGAACCGTGTTACTCGATCCTTAGTTTTCTGTGTAGTTTCTTCTTCTTTTCTTTTTTTGTCGACCAATGTTTGGTTTGTTTTCATGTTTTTTTTGGGGGGGGTTTTTTTGTTTTTTTTTTATTATCTATTTGTCATTTGGTCATTGTATTTTCTAGCTTTCATTCAATTACGTCTTCTGATTACCACTTTCGTGTCTTCAAACTGTTCTTACAAATAATTTTCTAACGAGATAATAAAATATTCTACTCGATATTGCCTACTGCTACATGTACTGTTACTCTTTATATAAATATCAGTTAACTTAATTATACATTGTTTAAGTTAAAGATGTATGTAGTGACAAATATTAAATATATACAAATGTCTATGTAATTTACAACACCAAACAACACATAGGCGGATCCAGGGAGAAGTCCTTCCCCTGGCCTGATTTTTCTTTTAATTTGAGGTAAGCTTAGCCCCCTGTCCTTTTAGATCTAAACATGTTGCGGACATCTCTTACAGGAAAGTCTGGATCCGCCTCTGCAACAGACACATACTTGGCCATGTGGAAATCATGAGGAGGATGTCAAAGTTTTGTGATATTATGAGATCATGTATAGTAGAGTAATTTACTCTACTGCTATAGGATATGATATTTCTGTTCGTTTTTAGGATAATTAATTTGCCATTATCACCTTTCCAGTACATGTACATGACAGTTATATAGTGAGTGAATAATTGTTGTATAACCACACGTAATCATTGTTGTATAACCACACGTAATAATTGTTGTATAACCACACGTAATCATTTCTACAGTTATATCATGGCGAGAACAATTTATTTTTTTAGGTAATAATGATGATGTCTGATTTATATTCCAGACTAACACGCTGTGATGGGTTAGTATTCTGCTAGCTCACTGAATTGTATTACTTTTATATGAAAGTCGTGCTCGTATGTAATATTAGAAGTTGAATATCCTATAACAATACATTTCTTGAAGGCCATCTAATGAAGAATATCATATAAGATTTGTAGGAAATACTCCACGAAAAGTTATAGGATATAAAATGAATAACCAGTAGAATAATTTAGATAGGACAGCCAACACAATGGCCAATTGAAAAATGGACAAAAACGACAAACAACGGTTGACAAAATTACGTAAGTTATAAAAGGTATATTATCAAGCATATTACTACCACCAGCGGCTGAAATTGTATTACTATCCGAGAAAACGATCTATCAGAGTTCAAAATAACAAGAGTCATCTATATTCTTAAAGCGATGCGAATATTCACTGAAGGATTCAATTCTCGGTGTGGTCAAATCAAAGAATATGAAATAGGTAGTTGATGCTTCTCCTCAAACACTGGCTGGTTCCGAGTCGAGATGATGTGTCAGAGTGAAGCGAGAAGTTTACATGTGGACTGTTGTAGCATTGACTAAGCATTATAACATATAGCTAAGCGCGTTGGTCTATTACAAAGCAGACATCATCATCATCTCATCAGGGCTAATTTGCTCTCCATGATATTGCAATAAATTGCTCACTTAGCATTGGTATAAAACAATAACTCACTCACTTTTCGCTAACCTCACGTCGACCAAGGCCAATTAAAGTAATAAATAAATATTTGTCTTCCTGTAATAAACAGCATAGATATTTTACATGTATCTCATAGAGAGAAAAAAAACTGTCCACTCATCATATGACGTCCTTTTCGGTAAGTATGAATGTTACAACATTTAAAATCACTACTAGTTATATACATATATGTTAACAATCAATCAAAAATAAATTATAATCTAAAACATTCTAATTATTATTAGTTCTAAGTGTTTCTGCTACCTCATTCAAGAAAAAAAGTTGACAGATTCCAGATGCTAAATCAATTAAAATCATCTTAATCAACGAAATTATTTCAAAGAACGAAATTAGTAATCATACAACAAAGAAAAACAAATCATTGGATCAAGCAGAAAATTTAAAAATAGTAAAATTATAATTTTGAGAACCAAAAGTTAACGGCAAACAACAGTCATTGGAAAATAACCTTTCGTCATTTTTTTTCTTGAACGCAAGCCGACGGGAAATGCGAGTGGAACGAATTCTCTGGAGGAAATGACGTGCTAAGAACATGACGTGCGAAACACCACTGAAACAATGGGTTACGTTACCAGGATGTGACGTAAGTGGCATGTCACGTGAGTTGTGCCTTAGGAGAGGTGAAGAGTGCGTAGAAGAGACATCTGTTGAATCAGAGGCAGAAAGACCTAAAGAGAGGAAGCAAAGAGGTGCCCTGTATTGGTTTACTATTCAACATTTAAAAGCAAGATAACATTTATATTACAGTGCTGTAGGTTTCTAACAAAGCTCCTGAAATACCTAATTATTACAGTTTTTCCTTATTTATTTACAACATTTGGTTAATGATTATTTGTATGATTTATAAACAATATTTCAATGCAAAATGGTGATGTGTATCCATCAGCATTTTACTGATGAATGTGTTTAAAATATGTATTTAAAGTTTATTTTGTTTTATATATAAATCACTGAAAGAAGTTCTTGTAAAATACATAATAAAAAGAAGTAATATTTTTAGATTGTATAATTTAGTTTTGAAAAATTGAAAAAAGCGAAGCACTATGCGGGGAATTAAGCATGGGTTTAACAATAAGATCAATACATACGATCAGTATCAGTCAGTGTTCCTAAAGAACGCCTCCGTCGTCCCATTCCGTCACTTTTACTTGTCGGCAACTGAAAGGAATAAGTTCATGTTATATATTCATCTGTCTCTACGATTTTGATATTTCACTTTGGTATTGTTCCTACAGTGTAATAAAGGTATACTCTGATACTTCATAACAATTTCATTGAATTTAAGGTTCTTATACACAAATACCAAATGGGTTATCAGAGACCGTAAATCGAAATAGGGCAGACAATACAATACATTACACACAAATACCCACTCCAGATTGTTTCTGTATATTTCTTTATATTTCGATCTTTTATATTCTTCTACAAATGCTAATTTATGAATATATTTTATAAAGCAGTGAATATCTAACTTTTCCTATGTTGATCAAGTATAAAACAGACATCATGATCTTACCAAGGAGTAACCATGCCATCATTATACCATGATATGGCTGACCACATTGTCCACTTGGCGTTAAATAACAATCAATGAACGGAATCATAATAATTTTCTAATTCTACAAGTTACAGAAAATGCTTTTATTCGTAAAAATAAAATTTAAAATCTAAAGAAGTAAAGGAAATAACATATATAATTATCATTATTATTATTATTATTATTATTATAAACCTTTGGTTGTCTTTTTGGTTTGGGAGATCCCTGAGAGTTGCAGTAAAGATTTGGTGATCCACGTCGCTGTAAATCTAATGCTCCGCGGATATCAGCTGGCAAAACCGTTGGTTTAGGAAGTTCTACACCGGTAGTGACGTCATGCTCTCTTAATGGATACCAATGTGGCATATTATCTAATACTCCTTCAACTGAAATGAACATGGTAACTATTATATGACTTTTGATGACAGCAAATAACTGTCAGTCATTTAAAATCGACAGTAAATAGTCATTCAACAGCTCAGTGGCATTCAATTATATTAAGCATGAAAATATAATAGTAAAAATTCACACTCCCAACTGATCTTAGAAACATGTAAGAAATTCACAAAAATTCTCTCAATACCCTGCCATATGACTCATTTATCACGAAAACATATCAACAGTCGCGTACTAACATTACTAGAAAGCGAAAGCAATTCTGTGAATTTGATTGTAAAGTATGTAATACTGATCGACTTTCGAAATTACTATTTTGATAATTTAATGAAGAAACAAATATTTTCATTCAATTGAATATCTTTTGAATTATACAGACATGTTTTATGTCAGGATGGGGGAGGGTGTATGATTATAACTTCATTGTTTTATTTAAATAAAACTTTATTTTACCCACCAGATAAATCAATGATTACTTCTCCCAGGAAATCGTTGGTCTTAAATCTGTCGTAATCCCACACTGTAATCTCTAACATTTTATTCTGTAATTCTTCTCTATGTAACTCTTGAAACATAACAGTTTGATGCCACTGAGGATTCAGTGTTCTTGATATATGTTTTGATCTTCGCTTATTTTCAAGGCTAAAAAAAGGACATCCATATTCTAGAAATAATTCTAAGCTATCTTGATATGTTAGCTTAAAACTTCCTAAATTATTATAGATATATTACTACCATATATATCATAGTGGAAGAGCATTGCTTTTACATATTAAATACAGACCGAATAATTCTCCGAGGTCAGAGTATATATAATGTGTAAATCAAAGAGGGACAGACAACATAATGGCCATAAAAAAAGAACAATAAAACAAACAACGATCTACAAAACATGGCATAAAACTAAAGGTCGAGTAACACATTAATACAGATATCATATGATTTCTTATCATAAATTGTAGAGGGCCCGGGTGGCTCAATGAGTTAGGTAGTCGGATTACCTAACAACTCATATAAGCCTATCACCAATACGCCGTGGGTTCGTGCCCGGCTGTGTAAATTACAAAAAAGGGTGCGCTCGACTCCCAACCGCAAGTGATAAAGTTTACCAGTTGCTTGCCCATGGTCAGTGGTTCTTCCACCACTAAAACTGGTCGCCATTATATATCTGAAATATTGCTGAAAGTGGCGCTAAACACCAAAAATCAATCAATCATAAATTGTATATAAAACACATTGCATCACTGTTCTTATTTCCATATTATGACAATAATTTTGCCTCCTATGGAGTCCAACAGCATAGTACTATATTAAAATGTATACAAGATACAGGTCACTTATTTCTTTAAATCCTAATTATTCTCTCTATCGGGAGAACTCAAATGTATATAAATATAGCATAGCTTCGGATGTATGGTGCAACTTATCTGAAAGTGACGTCCACTAGTGCGTGACTTCCCATAAGGAGGGGTGGGTGACTCTCCATAAGGAGGACACATAAATAAGTGCATCGTGTTTGAAGAATGTTTTGCAAGTAATAATTGACTTACTGCAGATCGTAATAAGGAGTTTGTGATAATTACTTGATACGGACACATTGTAAATTTCCTAAATTCATTACAATCCCGCCCCCACCTCCTTTTCACGTGTGGCAATGAATATATCTACCTGCAGATCCATCCACAGTGGCACCGATAAACACGACCACTGACACTGGTGGGTTAGGAACTGACTACCTTTTCGGAACATCCGAGGTCACTTCCGGTCATCGTGTGGTTCAATCTTTAGTTTTCTGTGTCATGTTTTGTAGAACATTGTCATTTTTTATTCTGACATTCTGCTGTCTGTACCCCACCGATTTACTGCTTCCGATTACCACTTATCTTACAACATTTCTTCAGAGAGTAGTATAATACGCAAGTATACATTATGCTTATAACTACCACAAAACAAAATTAATTTAAAATGAACGATGAATTTAATCTTACCATCTTCCTGGAAGTAGATATATCTTGACAAATGGATCTGAAAGGCCGTTTATATCTTTTGGCATTAAGTTTCTGGCTTGTATTAAGTGAACATTGAGAGTGTTGTCGTAATCATCGTGACTCAGCTGAAGCTGAAATGAGGAAATCAAAGCATTACTATTGATGCCAAGGAATCGTAGTACCAAGGTCGTGAAAACCTATGATATCATTGAGTACCAATGTCGTCACAATCCATGATATCATTCAGTACCAAGGTCGTCACAATCCATAATATCATTCAGTACCAAGGTCGTCACAATCCATGATATCATTCAGTACCAAGGTCGTCACAATCCATGATATCATTGAGCTATAGATATTTTCAAGTAAAAATAAACAGTATTTCAACCAGTAAATCAAAACCATTTATTCCACAATGTCTTCAGAGTACCAACGTTGTCACAATCGAAAATATCATTCAGCGTCCGTCAATGATAAACAAGTTTCCTTTTAATCGTCTTATTACCGCCAATAAAACTTAAAATCTATACAATAAATAGTACAAATACGAATATCAAAAATGAATTACTCATCACCGTTAATTACTCCTTTGTTCGGTTACTTAGGATTTATTTTCGATACTTGGAATCCAAGAATGGTAGTAGTATCATTTGTTTCTTAAGAGGAATCGCCTTGTGTGTTGAGTACAACATGTACTACAATATGGTCAACTTCATTCAACTTCATCTTTGAGAAATGTCTGAGTGTTTTACGAATCAACATTGTAATGTGTTATTGTTGCTAAATCGAACATATAGTACAATGACAAATCACTGGAACTACGAAAACTGAACAGTTACTAAGAGTATTTGATGCTGATATACGGAAATATTTGACCACACCATTCTTACACCCATTATATCTAATGGGAAGCAGAAAATTAAACTTTGAGGATGTATAATAAATCTAAACGTACCTGTATCTCGCCCATTGTTCTGAATCCATGTTGTACACCCTGAAAACAGAAGCATGCATGTGTAACATGGACTTGTGTACATCAATTCATATAGAAATATTAATAATCTAAATGTTCTAATTTCATATCAGATTTCTATCTTTGTGTTACATTCCCACTGTAAATGATATTGTCTATGTCATCCATCAATCTTAATTAGATCACACAGAAATCATTTAAAAATTTTAACGTTTACTGAAGTACCAGTCTCAAGCCAGGGAAGTGAGCGGTCATGTATTTGTGTGTTAGGGATATCGTTACCAGGGAAGTGAGCGGTCATGTATTTGTGTGTTAGAGATATCGTTACCAGGGAAGTGAGCGGTCATGTATTTGTGTGTTAGGGATATCGTTACCAGGGAAGTGAGCGGTCATGTATTTGTGTGTTAGGGATATCGTTACCAGGGAAGTGAGCGGTCATGTATTTGTGTGTTAGGGATATCGTTACCAGGGAAGTGAGCGGTCATGTATGTGTGTGCTAGGGATATCGTTACCAGAGAAGTGAGCGGTCATGTATGTGTGTGCTAGGGATATCGTTACTAGGGAAGTGAGCGGTCATGTATTTGTGTGTTAGGGATATCGTTACCAG
>MJUT01008331.1:80977-118033 GCA_002080005.1 Gigantidas platifrons
GTCATGTATTTGTGTGTTAGTGATATCGTTACCAGAGAAGTGAGTGGTCATGTATTTGTGTGTTAGTGATATCGTTACCAGAGAAGTGAGCGGTCATGTATTTGTGTGTTAGGGATATCGTTACCAGAGAAGTGAGCGGTCATGTATTTGTGTGTTAGGGATATCGTTACCAGGGAAGTGAGCGGTCATGTATTTGTGTGTTAGGGATATCGTTACCAGAGAAGTGAGCGGTCATGTATTTGTGTTAGAGGTCAGAGGTCATGTATTTGTGTGTTAGAGGTCAGATGTCATGTATTTGTGTGTTAGAGGTCAGAGGTCATGTATTTGTGTGTTATGGGTATCGACTTTGCCTCTTTCAATGACATTGATCTTGGATTTTGGAACTTTTCCGATAGTGTGGTATTTTTTGTTTTTCATTTTATTCTGTCATTGTATCATAATAATATAAATATTAATATTACTTATATTGTGTGGTAAGTATTGTGTGAAGACACTTGGTTGGATTCAGCTTAAGCCAATATGGAATGATAATTATATTGAAATTAATGATGAAAAATGTCCAAGTATTTTAAACAAACAGAGGACTCGACTAATTGCATGCATTCGTCTGAGATAATTAGCTATTTCAAACATGACATTATTGTCTTTAAGTCTACTGAAGGAATCATATGCTTTTCAAAATGTATCAATTCCATGCTAATAGTGAAGTCATTTACCTTTATTTCATTTAATAAGCACCAATGTTATTCTTGATTAAATAATGTATAGACATTTTTCAAGTGGATAAAAATGTATTCTGACTAATTTACCACTATCAGTACCTTTTCAACATTTTCTTTTATTTCCTTGGCCCTTACTCTGTCCGATGAATTTGATGCTTGAGATGAATTGGATGGAGAAGAAATGCTAGGTGTAACATATTCTTCATGTTGTGATGATGATTGTGACTCTGGTTGAGAGCCAGCTAATGACTCTCCCTCCTTTATACCCTCTAACTGTGCTGCTAACTGTTTCGGGTCTACACCATGGTTTGATTTAAGACATTTTTCTACAAACAAAGAGACAAATAGCATTGTAGACTTCAAAGGATTTATATAAGATCATAATGCTTCTTTGAGGTAATAGTCGAATAGCACCTTATATTTTGTATTTAACATTTGTCCCGGTGAATAGAGCTACAACTTAAAAAATGTAAAAGGTGTGTGTTCCGAGAGTATATTGTGGCACTTGTAAGATGAACATAAACAACACAAATTATCTCCCTTTAGTTTTATGTATTTCTCACGTGTTTTGTAGATCATTGTTTGTCATGTTGTCCATTTTATTTTAGCCATTGCATTGTCTGTTCTTCTTCGATTTACAGCTTCTCATTACTCCTTTGGTATTGGAATTATATTGCCCAATGTTGTTCCCTTATTTTTGTTTAGTCGAAAATATTTATGTAACGCAGTGTGCTCCCTTTCGAAATATTTGGATCCTCTTGTGTTAAGATAGTATTGAGTCATATAAGTTGCACGATTGTTTTTCAGAGAAATGTATTTCAACAAATTTTAGAATATGTCTTACCGTATACTTCATCAGCTACGTATTCTAAATTATCATAGGACACCTTATTTAACTTTCCATCTGTCTTAGGATCATGAAGGGATCTGAAATATAATTTACAGTATTTTAGACATATATACTTAATTCTTACATGGGTTAGGGTTAGGGTTGTGTTGTTTAGCGGCACTTTCAACAATATTTCAGTTTAATTAGTGGAGGAAACCGGAGTACTCGAAGAAGACCACCGACCTGCCGTCAGTCACAGACAAACTTTATCACATAATGTTGTATCGAGTACAGCTCGTTAGTGGTGATAGGCAATGGATGCATAGGTAAATCCAACATGCAAATAAATCACATACCGATAGATGTTCGTGAATTTATTATTTTGTATTTTGTAGTTTAAAAAAGTTAAAACACTTACGGTTTAACAACCAGTTCTATTTCTACATTCGGATGGTTAATAATTCTTTGTACATCTTCGTATGTTTTATTTGAAAGTTCGATTCCATTCCATTCCAGTATCTGGTCACCTTTAAAACAAATAAACACACAATTGATTATTCAGAATTAAATTGAAAAACTAAAATCAATAATTATCAAAAATCAACTCGGAAGTGTAATTCTAATTTCACAATCAAATGAAGAATTATATACGATTTTAATTGTTTTCATATTCAGTTATTCTAATGCACTTTTATGTGTTCCACAATCAAACTAATTTAACTCTGCCACCATTTACTGAAGTACCTGTACTAATCCAGGGAAGTAAGTGGTTAGGTATGTGTAAGTTAGGGATGTCCATTTTGCATCTGTTTCTATGATTTTTCTATTAGATTTTAGAACTGTTCTGAAAGTGTGATATGTTTTTAATTCTATTTTCTCTCTATTCAGTAATAAAACTATAAGAGAATCAAAATAATGTTAATTAATATAATACATACTCTTTAACGTACTATGTGCAGTACTTACAATACCAAATGTTTTACGTAACTTGAAGTTAGAGTAATAATCTGTTAATCCATTACATATTTTACAAACTGAATAAACACTGGTACACTGTAATTTGTCATGTGTTGTTACACAAGCAAGATATAATATATGAATCCCTGCTATGACTTTTGTATGGCCATATTGAACTGTGTCATGCCAATATATTCTACCAATAACGTATACAGCCGACCATTAACATTGTGCAGAAGTACGTTTGGTTGTTCTATATTATATTTTGTAATTTACATATACCTATTTTTAGACATATTTTTATGTAAATTATATGACAAACTTTGACAAAGTACCAGATTAAATTTTGTTCTGGATTATCACCTACCCTCCTTTAGCTCTCCATGTAGCTGATCAGCAACACCACCAGGGAATATTGCTGTAACAAATGCACCAGATTCTGTTGTACCTTGGACTGTTTTACCACCAACTATCTTCATCCCTATACCGTTACCTGCTTTAAATGATAAGGTTAAATAATTTTAATTCACTAATATTAAAATGATGAATTCATATACCAGGTAATTAACAGTATTTATAAACAATATCTGTATTTGTCTTGTGGTATTGCTATTGTTTTCTACAAAGTACTGACTATATTACCCGTTGTATGCATTTGCGCTATAACAATGAAAACCATTGTATAATATTGTGCTATACTCATTAATGACTCTATTTTACATGTGTGCATTTAAATATACCCGGCGTTATGGAACTGAACAATACTATGCTGAAAGTCATGCATGTACTTGTCAATCAGTTTCCATTAACTACCAAAAAGAAATATAACAACTTTCGAATAATATTAGCTGCTTTACCAGTTACGGAATATATTGTTAATGCAAACAGTTTGAATATGTGTTAGTATTGAATTATATAAATAATGTTAACAGTAAACAGACCGCAACTATATTGTGCAAATAATGGTGACAATTCAACGTTGAACTAATATTTTACTGAATATACCGAAGAGGTAATCAGACACCGCATGACCAAGAAAGACACGTATTATAATGGCCAAAAGACAAGTAAACAAAAGCCGTATGTCGAAGAAGAACAGACATTATTTGTTTTTAATTTAAACATATTTTATTGTCAAATATATACAATGGGATTGAACACAAGTTTTACAACTTATATAAAGTTCTCTCCAGTATCATACATACATAGGTCTGACAGAGAGCATGACGGATAATAAGTGTATAAGCATTTATGATATAGAAAAATTGAGCGATAACAGATTAGTAAAAAGGGGGGGAGGGTATGTTCCTTCAGTGAATCGCCTACTGACCTTAATGAATGTATGTACTACATTTGATAGCAAAGTATTTTGAGCCTGGTCGTTTTGAGAGTCTCCAAATAACAAAGTTCCAATATCTTTCCGAAAATTGTGGTGGTGCAAAAAATCAAAAAGAACTGTCCTTTGTTCAATATATAAGCGGCAGTTCAAGAGAAAGTGGGAAGCGTCCTCCTTGATATATCCGCAAACACATCTCGAATCTGTAATTATATTGGATCGAAATAGGTCATACTTAAAGGGGCATTAGCTAAGATTTTGACCAAAAAAATTATATGTTTTGGAAATTGGTAAATAGCTTTAAAATGATGAAATAAAGGTAAATATTTCACATTAAACAGTTTATCGAACCACTTTCCGTCTTTTGAGAACGAAAATTACCATCGATTACTTATTTGCTTGCAAGCAAATAATTTGACCTCGCTTTTTCCGTATGCAATTGACCTTACTAGTGACAGGTAAAAACGAATAATTTGTATTTTATCGCTTATTAACTGCCAACTTGCATGGTTCTGTGTCCGTAATTAACACCGAGTAAAAGCAGATTCACAAAAAATAAGAAATAAGTGCATTGTTGTATTGATTTAATGACGATTCGACAAACTCCGTAAACAATGTCGATAATTAATAAGATGACGTCCATTTCTTGATCGATCTCAAAACATGAGCAGTTGCTTGATTTTTCCCCGATGCGCGTACATTTCATAACATTTATAAGTTACAGAAACACGTTTTATTAATGCATCAATCATATCTGATAGTTTTTATGGGTAACAAAAATTTACGATTTGGCAGATAATGCCCCTTTAAGCTAGCTACAATTACGACGTAATCTTACATATAAAACATTGGGTCTTCTATCCCCAATTAAGAAATGAGCCGGGATTTTAACAGACATTATAATAGCCAAAAGAGAGGTAAACAGAAGCCGTATGTCGAAGAAGGACAGACATATGAACGGCCAAATAAAGGACAAAAAGACAAACACAGAAAACTAAAATTGAGCAACACCAATCCAACTAAAACCTGATGATAATTCCTGCTCCACTAGTGGCACGCGTAGTGGTACTGTTTAACGACACGTACAGAGTTCATGACGTCATTTACAAGTGTAAACATATATTAATGAATACCTTTTATTGATTTGTCCTTTGGATCCCGAGTTAGCAAAATCCTCTTTATACCAAGCCCATATTTCTTCCTCGAAGGCGGGGGCGGCTGCAATGACATCAGAAACAAACTTACATACAAATACCAACTGTGAAATATATAACAGCAATTAAATAAAGTCTTTGTTCATTTAAAAGTAATACAGCTTATATAATACAATATAAACAAATATTTTAGATGTACCTATATCAATTATAAATACATAACTAACACACATAATCAACAATAGAAACGATGTTTCTTTATTTTAATTTTTGTTTAAATGTAACTTTAGATAGTCTCTCTAATGATCATTTACATCAATATCCTCTCTTACTAATTGCATAAGTTCACTTTCCTACTTATCTTACCTAGGAGTGCTTTTCATTTTCATTGATTTTATCTTTTGGGTTTGTAATTCAATGTTTATAATTAGATACTGGAACTTTTTGCACTCTTATAATATATATTTTTATTTCATGATGTAAACGATGAACTACATGTACTTAATTTAAATCTACAGCAATTGATATGGGTAAGTCTATTCCGTTTCTAAATGTTGATGATTAATACTATGCATGGATATATTAAAATCTGCCATTTGTTTTCTAACTATAAAAAATCAAATATATATATGTAATTCAGTAAGTAAAGCTATTTTGTAATGAATATAGTATCTTTTATAATATATTATCTTTTTTTCAATTAAACAGTTCGTGTTTATCGGAATAAAATCTGATCACAGAGTTTGTAATACGAAATAGATCGTGATGTTTGTTCATTTGAAAATTAATCGTTGTTACATATTTTTTTTTCTCAGTATGACAACCTTACACAATATAAAAAAGGGTAGATAAACAATTACATGTGTCCGAGAATCATTTCTTAAATAACCTTCATCAGCTATGATCAAAATCAGAAGATTAGAAAGAAGGACTTGAAAACAAGATGATAAATGGACTTGGGAAAGAGAATAAAAAATATGAAAAACAAAACCAGTACCTGTTTCTTTCTATCTTTCTGCTTCAGAATGGTGACGCCTCCTTCTAATTTGTGTTTCATTAAAGGTTCGTCAGCATCCACACTGTTATCACTCTCCACACGGTGCATAGGATTTAACAATTCTAATGTAACCAAATAAAATTATAATTATAAGTAACATATATTTAAAATGAACAAATACTATCTATTTATTTTGACCGTTACAGATTAATCACTAATTCTTTGTACCACTTTTCAGTTTCATACTTCTACTGTGATTTTGCAGATATGTATCAGTCTTTATTATTTGCTTTTTTCAGGCCGCATGTAACATCTATTAGTGACGTAGCATCTATCTATTTATCTTGACCGTTACAGATTAATCACCAATTCTTTGTACCACTTTGCTTTTCAGTTTCATACTTGCACTGTAATTTTGCAGACATGCATCAGTCTTTATTATATATTTTTTAGGCCGCATGTAACATCTACTAGTGACGTAGCAGCTATTTATTTATTTTCATGAAACCAGATTTTAACTGTCGATCATCTCTTGATATGCCACTCCCGCTATTAATGGTGACTGCCATGAGTTAATTTAAAGGTTTTTATCATTTTGTTTCTGTATCAGCTAGCTATATTTTTTTCTGGTTAGCATGCATTGTGTTTGTTTTTACTTTCTGTTTTAATGGGTACATTTTCTTAGTATCCATAACATAGATGTTTTTTTGTTTGTTATTTTGTTGAATACAAATGCATACGAAATTAATAAGCTTACCATCTCCACTTATATTAAACTCTGCCGACACTGGGCGACTTCCGGTACCTATTTCATGTATAATTTTCCGTGAACGTGCAGTGACATCATCAAGGAGTGGCATCGCTGGTGTTGAATCACTAGGAGGGCTCGCTTCGGTGTCGGAAAATGCCCCGGCAGCTACTGTACCGTATTCTACGTCCGCTCGTTTAGAATGAATATCCGGTAATGTTACACTACTGTGCATACTTTGATCCTTTTGGCCATGATGAGGTCGCAAATAAAAATCTACCTTTTGTTTACCTGCCCTACTATCTTTTTTATCTTCTGCATGACCTTGATATATATAAGGACTTGAATGAGCACTTAGTTCCGGACCTCGATGACGTTTTGTCTTTTCCTGTTTATGAGCAAGATATTCTGAAGAACTATAGCTCGCCTCATTTTCCCAACATCCATGGCGAGAGTCTTTATCATCATCAGATTCATCGTCATCCAAAGGTTTGATTATACCCGTAGGAATAGGACGCATGATTGCATACATATTCGTAGATTTCTTTGGTATGTCATCGTAACTGTGCGCCATTACTTGTCCGGACCTAGTTAGTTGGAAAAGTTCACTCTGAAGTTTACTTGTTTCTTCCAACTGCCGTTTCCGCCTCTCAATTTCATTTTGAAGTTCTAATTTCCTTTGTTCCCGAGCTTTTATCTCGTCGTCATCAGAAAATTCTATAGAGGCCTTACAGTGAACACGTTCAGGAATGTGTGTTTCTGAATGACTTTTAGGTTTCATGTCCGGTCTTAATACTTTCGATGGAACGTCCCGTCCGCGGTATTTTTCATTTTCCTTGGGCTGAAAAAACATTTTTGCATATGCTGATGATGGTATTTTCTTTTGCCTTACATCAAGAATAGGCTCTGACCTAGTACTGTCTGTGTCACTTAAACCGGAAAGACTACTGTCGTCTGCTACTAGTCTTAAAATAGAAGAATCTTTATGATCTTTACCCTTCAGTTGCATATCGGCTTCAATATCCTTATCCTCTTTTATTGGCGAAAACTTTGAAATCATGGGATCAGAGGATTGCCTCTTATGTCTTCGTCGTGGTACTACTTGTGGCGAGGTTGGAATACGTTTCTTTCCATTTTGATTTGTAGGCTGTTTATTCGTTTTTGGCGACAGAGTTCTTTTTGCTTGTAATTTGGCATAATCTCTACTAAGTTTTAATTCTCCAATCTGTAACTGAAGTGCACGTATTTCCTCAAGTTCTTCAATTCTCTTTCTTCGTCCTTCCGTAACACGCCTCAATTCGTCCTGTAATCTTTTCTTTAGAGATTTCATTGCTTGTGTAATTGGAGCACCGTAAATGTTTATCATTGAATCAATAATTGCATCGGTTTCGTCTTTATCCTTCAAAAACTGGTCAATATTTCTTTCGACGTTTGTAACTTTCTCATCAGCAGGGGCATTTGGGGGAATGTTAGCTTTAATGTCCTCATTATAAAGTTCTTTGATATTTTTATCACTGTACGATACTTCCGAGGGAAGATAATTCCCATTCCATTTGTCTAGTGTGGGTTTATCTAAATTATTCATATTTTTACGATGTCTCGTAAACATTGCTACCTCAATATCGTCTTCATTCATAGATTCATCACTCGTTGAAGAGGGTGTAGCGTATCCTTTAGGTTTTCTCCTGTGATCTTGCTTTAGATGTTGTTTTTTATGTACATTATTTTGACTTTTAATCCTGCAGGGTACTTCTTCAGTTGAAGGTATAGGTGGAAGCTTCCTTCTTCCTTTCTTACTATCCGCACTAGTCACCTATTGATACAAGAAAAACACAAAATTATACATCTTCCATTTTAAATGTATTATTGTACAAATTATACAATATTCAAGTTTTTGTCATTGATTCATTTCGAAATGAAAATGGCTGGTTATGTAAAAATGATTGTCTCTGCCACGAAATGTGATAATAGCAGTAATTAACACTTAATCCATACCAATGATGTATTATTTTTACCAATACATGTCACCAGTTCTTTAGAATAGAAGATTAAATCTCAGAAACACACATCTCATAATTGCATCTTTTCATGTTAAATCGGATTATTTAACAAAATGACGGAGCCTTCATTGTATTTCAGACTAAGACAGAATAGATAAGAGATCAGTTAAAACAAATTTAATCAGAAAAGCTCAGACAACACATTTTCCCAGTAAGTTCCGGAAGTGATATAATGTCCTGCTGCATTAATAAATATCATCCTTGATGAATTATCAATATTAATACAGGGTTATAGTGTTTAACACCACTTTCAACAATATTTCAGTTATATCGTGGTGGTCAGTTTAATTGGTGGAGGAAAGTGGAGTACCTGGAGAAAACGACCGACCTGACACAAAGAAGTCACAAACCATATCACATAATGTTGTATCGAGTACACCCGCCATGTGTGGGATTCGAACACACAGCTTTATCAAGAAACCATAGGATGATACCTTTTGTTTTAAAAAAGTGAACATTAGTTTTTATACAACAGTAGCTTCATCGTCCAGTTTTTTTTATAATTCACATGTGTAAGTGTAGTGAACTGTTGTTTTTATTGGGAAGGATGCTACCAACACAAGACTACGTTGTTATGGATACACAAGACCGGCCATATTGCTAAATTTAAAGGACATCTAATTTTAAAGTCAAATGAATTATCAAATATTGAGAATATGCACACAAATATATATATATATATATACACGTCAAAATAAGGCACAGTGACAATTAGTAAAATCAGGAAATACTAAGACGTGACCAAAATCTATAAATTAATAGAAAAAACGACAAAATCATGGATATCAATGTAAAATATTATAATGAACTTCAGACATTCAAGGATGGGAATGAGGCATCGTCCAAAACGAATTGTGGTTTCTTTTGTTGTTTAAAATAACCGTCACAATAACATTGTCCTTCAATTTTACGATAATAGTAGCTCGAAAATCATGGTTTGACAAATAACGAAACACATTTCAGGTCAATTTGACGTTAAGGATAACGACCCTTATTTAATATTGTAGTAGATAATAAATACACACAAATATAGGAATTGTGTAACTGGAGATACACTTGGCCGCTTGAAACATATAAGACTAAAATGTTATTTTAATGTTGTTGTTAATGTAACCCTCAATGTTATGAATGAAACATTAAAACAAAAAGCAGAGGACTAAAATAAGACCAATGGTAGATAGTATGGGTATTCAATAATTAGTCCATTATTAGGTTTTTGTGTTATATTTTAACTAATTCGTGGCATGTAGATTAACAGTTTATTTGTGTAAACTGTAATAATTATATAATAATGTTGTTGGCGACCCGTAATATGCGAAAATATTATCCAAGTATGATTATATTTCCGACCCATATGTAATCAAACAAGGAAAATATTTTCGCAAATGACCAGGTTATTATCATAATGAAAACCATTGGCTTTACACAACGATGCCACAGTAAAAGGTGAAATGTAAGATAATATCACTGAATTATCACCGAATTATCACCGAATTATCTCAGGTTATATGTAGTTATAAAATGAAATACAAAAACAAAAAAGGACAATACTGTCGGGTCAGTTGTCGGGTCAGTTCCAAAATACAATCGAAAAATCGTAAAAACAAAGGCGAAATCGATACTAAAAGCTCGCAAACACAAAACCGTTCATTTTTCTAGCTTTGTTCAGGCACCTCAATAAAAAGTGACGGGGCTAGTAAAGAAATATAAGCAAATATCATCAGTCCAAATATCACTACAAAAACTTATATAAAGTATGATAATAGTAAACATAAATAAGATAGCATTGGTTCATGCATGTATTACGTAATGTTAAACTAACAATGACATGAAATTTGCACTGAGAATACAAGTTGATAATCGTACTTATAAACTGGTAAATTGACATGAACACAGCTATCAATATCATAATACATTTAACACTAATGTGTTTGTATACTGCAAAAATAATATTAAACATGTTTCAAAATATCCAACAAATTAATAGTAATTGCATTCTGGGAGGTTTACTAAAACTTATAAAAATACAACCAGATAAAATAAGTTACTGTGTTCATCACTTATTATCAATTAAACAATATATATTAAATATTTCTCTCGTATAGTTCTATGATAAAATTTGTACCAATACCAAAAGGTCATATATATTTATCATGCGAACGATAATTCTCTTATAGCACCTGGAACTGTATATATGTCTTTCCTGAGTCTACGAAAAGAACGTTTAAATAGTTTAAATAATACCAACAGCCACCTCTCTTACAAATGCATGCAAAACGAACTAACTGACAAATATAAACGGCATATGGTGGTGTCAACGGAATGTCGCCATAAAAGGATAAATGACGACAGGAAAAGAAACACCATCGTAAAGGCATGTTAACTTTACCTTGACAAAGGGGTATGTCAAATCCGAAAGTTGACATGGTTCATCTGCATTGTTAGCCTTATTCAACATGAAAACGTATGAACATCTTAATATTTGCATTTAAAATAGCATATAAATGTCAGCAGTTACAGCTAAGTAAACTAATCAGCGAGTTCTTAGAATGGTATGCATGAATCTTAGCCATATATTGAGATTCATAGCAGTATAAAAAAAATCAGCAATGAAATGAGCACTACTCGTTCCCATTGAAATTCCGACAATATGACGAAACATTAATCATGTCCTCACAGGTCCATTTGAAATATGTATCTCTTTTATCATCAGTTAAAATGATTTATATTCGTTACAGTTGACTTATTATCAGTCTTTAAAGATATAATATGCTGTCAAGAAATGTAATCTCATTTTAAATGAAAACTATAATAATGATATAGTGACACTGATACAGATCAAACATTTAGCAACGGCATCATATATCATAAAAAAATTTGATTTTAATCATTATAAATAATCTTTATGCAAGCAACAACACGTCAATAAGTGTAAACAATACGAAAGGTTAACGTGATATGTAGTTATTTTACAATAATTTAATTTGATGTGAATACTGCAATCCGATTGGCTGATCCGCCTGGACCAACATTGGTTATACTCGATAACCTGGGTTGGTATTGTGACGTCACCAACGTGTTCACCCGCTAACGACAAATTCAAATAGTCACATGAAATAATCGCAATTAAAATCGAGGAATCATTAAATTTTGTTGTAAAAATTAAATTATAAGGAATATTTGAAATTGTTGAACAGGTTATATCGTATAACCTGTTCAACAATTTCAAATATTCCTTAATTAAACAATCCCAGATTCACTGATTTCTTCTACACTTAATTGAACTCTGAACTAAAGCCACTTCTGAGAAGGGTCATTTACAACAACAGCATAGAGTATTAACCTTTATGAGCAGCAATATCCCTATTTACCTTATATGCTAGGTGTTCGGAGTGCAATTCACATGCATTTCAAGATCATTCTTCTTAACGAATATTAAAAAGGGTCTACATTTGTACATGTATCTAGATATTAGCGATCCGTGTTTAATTATATGGCTACAATCATTAAGGAATTCCCATGGCAACTGATTGTGGACATGCTTCCAATGCAAATTTCCTGGAAAATGGAATTGGGACCGCTAAATACGAAAAAGTAGGAACCATTTTTTAATGGGGATTTTTTTTTCAACTAACGATTTTATTTAAATGTTTGATAACTCTACTTTACTATCTATTTATTCCATGAAGAGTTATTCTGACTTTCGAGATAATTTATTAACGTACTGCAAATTACAACTAATACATTAGAATATGCGAATAATACCAAAAATTTTTTAAAATACCGGCATATGTAATCAATGCCGAAATATGTGAATAATGTCAAAATATATGTACAATGCTAAACTATGTAATGTGAAGAATACCAGGTATACATATTTGAATAAACTATGTGAACAATGCCAAAGAAATAAACAACTCCATGTGAACAATGACAAATATATAACATATATCATGTGAACAAAAACAAATATATAGACTATGTCATGTGAACAATGCTGTATGAGTCCTGCCATGCTAATAATGCCTAAGATATTAATTATATCATTTTAACAATGACAGGTATATAAACAAAGCCATGTCAACAAGATGGAGATTGATATGAATGGTTGATATTACCTGTTCAAACGTTTTGATCTTATCTTTGACTTTAACATGTATTACTTCTTTACTGTGCCAGTCTTTCACGGCTGCTGATGCTGTTTTATTGTTGATAAAAGTCTCAAAAGAATTATCATCATCAAAATCTGTTCCGGGCGAAGATGGAGAGTGTGGTTTCGGTGGGGATGAATCAGAATCTGGAGGAGTCACGGGAGAAGGGTACATGTACAAGTCCCTGTCGGGTGACGATGACGGGGAGACAGACGTACTATCCGAATAGTCGCGCTTTAATGAAGATCTCGACTCGGGACTTGGTGGGGAGTCTAAAACTTTATATTGCGGTGATATATTGCATTCTTCAGCTTCTATATGCTGAATAAGTAATGGATTTGGTTTAGCTTTTAGATCCTTTACACGCCTTTCTTCTGACTCTTGTCTTTGCAAACAACTCTTTTCACTTATACGTTCTGCTGTTTTCTTCACTAAATCTTCTGTTTTCATTACATGCTTCGCTCTTTTGCTATGGACTTCACTTTTATGTGAAGATTCAAGTACAGTAGATTGTAAAGGCTCTATAACATCATTTACTACTGATATATTTGGATTAAATTTATACGATTCCAAAGAACTTGACCGATTCTCTCCAATTTTCTTTCCGTCTGTTGATTGAATTCTATCTGGCGATTCCTCTTTCGCGGAATGTCTTCCAGTCCGTTTTGAACTTTCATCTAAAGAAGATGTCCTTGTAACTTTTTGTCCGTCTGCTGAAGACGATCGCACTAATATTGTAGTGTTCATATCCAATAGTTTATTGTCTGATATAACTTTGTCTGGTGTCTTTTTAGAAGATTTAGATGATGGTCTCGTTTTAATTGCTTCAAATGGTAACGGCGGAAGAGGTTTTTTCTTCCGGGGTTCAGACATCATTTCCGCAGTTGGTTCTGGTAGTTTCCTCCTTTGCTTTGTTTGACATTGGTCTTGCTTAGGTGAAGTAGAAATGTCTGTTGACATATCCTTAGAATGTTGAATATAAACAAGACGATAAGGATCCTTGGTGTCATTTTGAGCTTTAGAATCGACAAGTGCACATTTACTAGATGTATTTGACGTAATAGAATTTCCTTGCTGTATATTCGAGTCTGCCCTCGATATACAACTAAATGGAATTTCAGCGCACGCATCTTTTGCTCTTCCTATCTCCTCACCATCTAATCTGTCGTTTATAATATGTTCATTTGCATCACTACTTAAAGCATTATTATTTTGATGTAATAATTTACATATGTCCTCTACCCTATCATACCGTTTTAGGCCATAATAGGCTGACGCATCGTCTACCTCATTTATGGGTTTGAAATATATTTTATCGCTTGATTCTCCTTCATCCTCCTCTTGTGATTCCCTCCTCCTCCTTTCCTCTTCCTGTTTTTCCAACATATCTTCCTGTTCTGCTTCTTCCACTGAAGGTGAAACGTCCAATATAGGTGACAGATCAATAACAGGGGACCAGTCAGTAGATGGCGGTCGAGCCTTTTGTCGTCTGCTACCTTGATAATCAATAGGTTTAGACGCGGGGTCTGCTAATTCTATAGTTTCTTCTGGTACCGCTGGATTATCATAGATACCAGGAGAAACAGGAGAGTTACTCTCAGTACTTCCTTGTGAATCGGGAGACATACGATAATTATCTCCCATTGAATAAGGATCTAAGTTAGTTGGAGAAATTGTCATTTGAGTTAAGTTAGCAGTATCATTTGCAATTGTAGCAGCAAAGGAAGCAAGATTCATGACAGCAGCTGATTGGGGAATACCAATTTTCTCCCGATGATTAGAAAATATAATTTCATCTCCATTTCTTGCAAAAATGAATTCATCGTCACTACTATCAGTTATTTCTCTTAACTGGTCTTCCGGTGAATTAGAACCACTGTCCGCGGAGTAACCAGATCCGCAGTATTCAATTTGTTTTATTTGTACTGATGTTTTAATTTGTTGTTGCTCACTATTTGCGAATTGTCTAGGAGGAGGAGGCATTTCCACAAAATTAAAACGATTCTCCTTTGGTGATGAAAGAGGAGAGGTCACGTTTCGTTTTTTTCCAGGATATGAATCTCGTCGTCTTGGAGAAAATGGTGGACTATCCAATCCTTCCCGCCAACTCGGACTTCTTGGGGCGTGGGGACTACACTTAGACTGGTTTTCACTATGTACTTCAGATTCTGATTTATCTGTATGGTTCCAATTATCCTCTGAAGATTCCCCTTTAAAGTCTCTCATTTCTTCTGCAAAGGCACTCGCGGCTAACGCCACACGAGCCTCGTCTAACGAAGCAAACGGAGCTAGCCTATTTTCGGTATCCGTACTTAAAGCACTGTCTGTAGTGTCGTCATCAGATGACGTGGCACTCTGGGATTGGTTCAGATTCAAATACAGTGGCCGATGCTTCCGATAGAGTCGGCTACTGTCATCACTGCTTCCGATGCTCATCATTGAATAATCATCACTGACGTCATCAGTATCGACCCCGTCTTGGTAATAGTGCATAGAAACGTCCTCCATGTCAACATCGGAAGTTATGTCAGACAGTTCGGAATCACTTTGTGTTTTTTGCTTCATTCCTGAAAAATAAAAATAAAATAATCAATATAACAATATACTTAAGGTGGCTCGATATACACATTTTGTACTTTCTTACTTGTATTATTCGAAGGCTATTCAGTTGTGTTAGTATATTTACCCTTATATATATATAAAGTGTGGCGAAATGATGAATGTCCTCAAGTGAAATGTGTTGACATAAACCTACACTATCCACAATAAAGAACAGAATTTCACCCGCGGGTACAATAATATTATATTCTATGTTACTGGAATCATAACTTTCCACTCAAATACATTTTGTTTTTGTTTTTTTGTTTTTGTTTTTGTTTTTTCTTTGTCTTGTTTTTGATTTGTTTTTGTTTTTGTTTTTGCTTTTTTTATTCTTTTGTTTGTTTGATGGTGCTTAACGCCACTTTCAACAATATTTCAACTATATCGTGGCTGTTAGTTGTATTGGTGGAGGAAACCGGAGGACTCGGAGAAAACCACCGACCTGTCGCAAGTCACTGACATACTTTATGACATAATGTTGTACAACTTGCCCTGCTCGAGATTCGAACTCACAACATCAGTGGTAATAGGCACTGATTGCATACATCCACACTCAAATACAAAATAATGGTGTATATATTTACGAAACACAGTATCACATTCTGAAAATATTGCATAGTCTTAACAATACCAAAAACAAAGAATTCAGGCAATTTTGTGAGCTCAGCACATATTGATTACTTGAAAACAGAGTGAACCAATCACATATCAAGAAATAAAAACATCGTAAACCATTGGTTATCACAGTGCACCAATCGCTACATACAAACTGCTATCTTACTTGTATCGCAAATGCTTGAATTAGTAATTAGACAATGCTTTCACAACGTCATATCCTTTTTGCGTTCATTTTATTTTCAGTTCAATTGTATTTGTTCATTTTGTTGATATTGGTGAAACCATTGCCCATCGCTGTTTAAAGTTTCTTTTCAAGCATCTTAAAATTTTAACATAAAGTGCATCAAGGTTTAAGTCATCAGTATGATTTGTTTTAATTTCCACATTTGTTATATGAAAGTGAGCGGTCATGTATTTGAGTGTTAGGTTAAGTGAGCGGTCGTGTATTTGAGTGTTAGGGTAAGTGAGCAGTAATGTATTTGAGTGTTGGGGTAAGTGAGCGGTCGTGTATTTGAGTGTTAGGGTAAGTGAGCGGTCATGTATTTGAGTATTATGGTAAGTGAGCGGTCATGTATTTGAGTGTTATGGTAAGTGAGCAGTCATGTATTTGAGTGTTGGGGTAAGTGAGCAGTCATGTATTTGAGTGTTAGGGTAAGTGAGCGGTCATGTATTTGAGTGTTAGGGTAAGTGAGCAGTCATGTATTTGAGTGTTGGGGGTAAGTGAGCGGTCATGTATTTGAGTGTTAGGGTAAGTGAGCGGTCATGTATTTGAGTGTTATGGTAAGTGAGCGGTCATGTATTTGAGTGTTAGGGTAAGTGAGCGGTCATGTATTTGAGTGTTAGGGTAAGTGAGCGGTCATGTATTTGAGTGTTAGAGTAAGTGAGCGGTCATGTATTTGAGTGTTAGTGTAAGTGAGCGGTCATGTATTTGAGTGTTAGGGCATCGGTTTTGCTTCTTTAGACTATTTTACGATTGGATTCCGGAACTGTCCCAACAATGTTGTATTTTTTTGTTTTCCATTTATCTCTGACTTATCTAAAATCGATATCGTACTTTTTCTTTTGCCTTTAACACGTATTACAGAAGCCAAAAATAGCAGGTGATTACACCAAATACAAAGTGTGTTCAGTATTTAGATCAACCATACTATACCAAGCATAAAATCTATATTTCGCTCCTTCACACGATATTTACATATTTCTGCTTTTATTTTAATAAGGACATCTATATATTAAAAATAGAACGTTCAGATAAAACTGTTATTAGTGTGGAAAGGTCGGATGTAGACCTATTGATGGACAGATGGATTTGTTAAACGCAACTCGTCTAATATGTCAAGCTACCCGCTATAGGGCCATATCTGACATGTCTAGACTGAAGACATATACTATACTCCGTGCTAACAACGTCTAAAGCAAAACAAAACAACTTAAGTGCATTTCTAGTAGTAATATATATGTATATTTCACAATAATCTATCTAAAGTTTAAAAAATCAGAAATGATGAAAACAAGTAAATGAAGATCTAAATATTTATGTTGATTAGTATGACCTTATTTAACTATATTTTTATAACCAGAAAAATGGTCTTTTAACATTGATTTCTAAATAAAGTATTTTTCTAATTTTTTTTTTTTCAAAAAAGACAATGGCTACAATTGATTTCATTTATTTAGATATAGGAGAGTTTCATAATGAACAGGTATATTTTTAAAGTTTTATTTATAGATGTAGGAGAGTGTCATAGTGTGGTTACTTATAGATATACGAGATATTCAAATTGGCCATTTGTGAGTATGGGAGAGTTTCATAGTGGTTATTTATAACGAAAAAAATAGGAAGGTTCAATAGGGTTATCTGTATATATAAGGAGCTAAAGTGAATAGGTTATTATTGCAATTTGTATCTAAAACTTGTTTTTAACCTATTGAATTGTCAATTGTGCTTATATAGTATTTGGTAGGAGTCCGATGTTTAGTTTCATAATGTATTGTCGGGATAATACATTATGAAACTAATGATAGCATTTGTGAAATTTATCGTCCGTTTCTTGTATCGTGCAGTTGAGAAATAAATATTGATTATGAATCGTTTATTTTCACATTGAAATTAGAAACCTAAATATGGCTATCTATTAAGAATATCTTATAAACTGTAGGAACTAGCCTCATGGATATATACATCCATTAGTTTCATATTCGTCCAATCAGAACAATTGAAACATTTAATGCAGTATTCTGATTGGCAGTTTGTTGAGTATCTGTACAAAAATCGTACTCGAAAAT
Organism: Gigantidas platifrons; assembly: GCA_002080005.1. Classification (NCBI taxonomy): domain Eukaryota; kingdom Metazoa; phylum Mollusca; class Bivalvia; order Mytilida; family Modiolidae; genus Gigantidas; species Gigantidas platifrons. The sequence goes on from MJUT01008331.1 coordinate 99,437, forward strand.
GTCAGGTGGTTGGTTTCACCCACACCAATTTCTTATGATATTATAAGTGACTACAAGTGTATTACAACTAAATAAATTCAGCACATTAAACAATAATACAAGTCAAAAATAACTAATAAAATGAGTTAAAATGGCTGATAAATATATAATCACCACAAGATCCTGCCATTGTCCGTAGTACACCTGAAAGTGGGTACACATATATAATATTATGTAGTAGGTGAATGAATGATTTTTGCTTAACGCCAATTTAGAATTTAATATTCAACAATGTCATTGGGAAACAGGTTACGTGTAGAGATCCAAATGAACTCTCCATTTATTTTTTGGGGGCTTTTTCTTAGCTTAGGTTTTCACTCACATTTTTGAACAATATTAAAGAGATATAAGATGACGGAATGATCATCTCGTAGAAGTAAATGAAATGATACATTACATTTACGTTCAAAATTTATCTTATTGTGTAAAAAAAAACTGTAACATTATAATTATGATGTTGATGTTTTATCACTTTTAGCATAACAATTGTCAATATTCCTACAACAAATATTTAGTCTCAAGGCAATTGAGTCTGTTTGATAAAAGGTCAGATGGCACATATTGAAGCGACTATTGGAACACTACTATATATATGAGGTAATGATTCTTACCTTTAATTCTAGACGTTCCTGACGAGGTAGAAGGAATGTCACATGAATCAGGGCTGTCTAATGACGGGATTGAAGATTTATTGTCTTTGTGTGGAATTAGTTCCCTACTCCCATGATGACTCTGGCCAGACTCACTTATTACACCGAGATGTTTTAAAGGACTAGCGTGATTTACGATTGAGTCTGGGAGAGATGCTTGTCTTTGTAACTTTCTAAATCCTTTAGGGTGTTCTGGTAGTGATTGTTCTACACATTCTGCCGAAGTTGAACGCTCTAATGGTGGTCTTGAATTCTACAAATTAAGTTGTTAAATATTCATTTAAATGAAGGTTGCAAAATGAAAGTAAATTCTACAAATTAATTTGTAAAATATTCAGTTAAGTAAAGGTTGCAAAATGAAAGCAAATTCAAAAATTAAGTTGTAAAATATTCCTGTAAGTGAAGGTTGCAAACTGAAAGCTACTCTTTTTACTGGCCAGCATTTTGTTTTTCACATTCGCATTGAAGCATGAGTGAGGAAAATTTAATTGGTCAAGATAAAAAGAAAGTCTTTGTCTGTTCCGCATTCTAAATTACATTTTATCATGCAAAGCTGTCATTTGTAATGTCACATAGGTTAAGCAACACGTAATATAATCGATTACAGTGTAATGTGAACGTTGTTTAACTTCTAAAGAGAAATAAATAACTATGTACAAAGTTGAAATATATTCCTTGATGTTTTATTTTGATCTCTATGGTGATTGTGGTGATTGTTTGTATAGACTGTATATGATCTGTATAATCAATAAACTCTAGATTAAATATTGTATAGATGTCTCCCCAGCACTCATTATCTGGACATAGTTATCTTATATTTCTAAACATACTCCTTAAAATGGCGGTCTGTTATTGTCAGGTCAGAAGTATGACGAGTCCTTTTGCTTGTATTATTTTCATCCCATCTTACATGTGCATTGTTAGATGTGACATGCTTTTGTGGTTAGGATTGTGGTGTTTAACGCCACTTTCAACAATATTTCAGTGATATCGTGGTGGTCATTTTATTGTTGGAGAAAACCAAAGAACACCACCATCCTGCCACAAGTCACTGGTATACTCTATCACATAATACTGCCATCCTGCCACAAGTCACTGGTATACTCTATCACATAATACTGCCATCCTGCCACAAGTCACTGGTATACTCTATCACATAATACTGTATCGAGTACATTATGTTTTTAGCTGTGATATTTTTATTATATACTTTAACTTACCTTAAACATTTCTAACCGGGATTGAATTTCTCTCTCTAATGGGACGGTATCAGACACTTCTACACCAGGATGCCATAATCCTGTACTCAATACTAATAATCGTCTCTTCTGACAAACTGTACATATCCATTCCTGAAGCTGATAAAAACACAAATATCAGTTGTAATAAATAATGCATGAAATCATGTTTTTTTCCCTTTCCTGTCTAATTAATAAACAAATATAACATATTATTTTGTTTTGCTAGGTTGTATAACCAATATAGTATTCCATTGATCTGTGAATGTATGAGGCAATTCGTTATTGTATGCAGAAATAAATAATTAAATCAATGGCAACTTGGTCGTATGTAAAAAGATGAGGAACTAAATCCTGCATTTTGTATACACAATATAGCTAGGAATAGAATTAAAAGTGTATAACGTCATATTCAACAATTTGTCAGTCATATCATGGCGGCCAGGTTGATGGTTAAAGAAAACGAAGTACCGGGAGAAAACCGTTGACATGCCACAAATCACTGACGAACTCTACCATTTAAAACTGTATTCAATATGTGTCATCGACAGTGGTATTCGAACTCACAACCTTAGTTGTAATAGGCACAAACTGTAGACGTAAATCAAACTGCCATATGATCACGGCCACCTTCAAAATAAAGGGCTAAGCAACTATAAAAGTAATCTACAAGCCGTAAAGAAATAAAGTACCAAATATGTGTACTATCTTTCCTCTAACCAGACAAAAATTGCCTGTTTTACTATAGAAATAACAGAAATCAATGTGATCCCAAATATAAATAGCAAGTGCATGACATCAGTTCCTGTAAATGCAAATGTGCAAAGTGGCTTTTGTTGAATGGGCGATGGGGAACTGAATATTACAGATGTGTATCTTTAATCTGAACTAAATTGTAGATCACTGCCTATGGAAAACTCTATACAACGTGATAAAACGTAATATAACAGACACACAATTTATATTTCTGCAAAAGAAAATTCCAAATTGGTTTGGATTCTGTTGAGTGATCTATGATAAATATGTAAATTCTTCTATACAACAATATCCCTGATATGTAAAAATGTGATCAAACAATAAAATTGCAGGTGCATTACACCAGTTCCTGTAAAATAATATGTGCACATTCACGTGGTTTCTGTTGAGTGGTCAATGAGATGTTTTTGGATTAGAAATATGTACCCCCTTTTTTCATGAACCAGATTGAAAATCCTGCTTGGATCATGGAAAAAGTGTAATATTATATATATATGTCATGTAGAACGGCTGTGTAAGAATGGTTGTTTAAGTGTTTATGGAGGATTTCCAGATTAAGCATATTGTGCCGACCCGCGGACCTGTGTGATTTCATATTCGGATAATCAGCTGAACCGTGACAGAATTATATTCTAATTATCAATCTTACCTTTGTTGTGAGCGAACTTTCAAATTTTCCACATTCTGAACAGGTCATATTTTGACAATCCACACACACGTGCTGCCATTTACGGGGATTTTTATCATCAAGTTTAAGTTCATTTCTCAAACACACCGGACATAACATTATATCTAACGCTTCTGGTTCCGCTGCAATTGTCAATTCTTCTACTGTCATCGCCGTATTTAGATAATCCTCCTCTAAATGCCTACAAGACACATCACTGTTATATATTATAACACCTCATTATATAACCATGTACTAATGTAGACATCAATAGCAGCATGGGAGACACTATACGGGATGAATCAATGAAAAATGCATTATTTTTGCTTTTGTTTATATAAATAAATGAAGACCAATCTGAAACTGAATAAGAACAGTTTATTAAATATATTTTATTTGAAAGTTACAGTTCTCTCTAGAACATGGCTGACCTTGTACGATTGTGGATATCCTATTTAGGCCCTTTGATTTTCTTGCCCCAAAAGACTTTTAAAATTATTTGGATTTCCTATCTTTTGACTTTGAGCGTACCTGATCAAGGTCATTCCAGAAACGTACCTGATCAAGGTCATTCCAGAAACGCATCGGGAGCACTAAATTATATATCTACGTTTTTATTAGATATATATTAAAAACCAGCTACACTAGCGTGATCTAACACGATAAACAAATTCTAAGAATACTTAAACATAACCGAATCGATATTTACATTTCAATAGAAGGCTGACTTAATCAGAAATAACGACATTTGGAGAATATTTTAAAGACTTTATTTTAGGTCCCTCAATAATTTCTGAAAGGATATACCATATAGAAGTCTACATCTAGATCAAACACCGTCCTACATTTTTGTTCAAGTCAGAAAATAAATTTCCATTGTCTAACATGAACATAAAACTGTTTATCATATAAATAATTCAAAGACAGACATGCAGACTTTGAAGTCGTGATGCTACAGGCACGTATAAACAGGAATCAATACATCTTCTCTAAACCAGGAAAACATATAATATAGATTTTTACTCGACTTTGTAAAGAGATTAAAGAACCTTTCTGTGAATTGTTAATTAAATATAGAACAGTAGTAATAGAGCTAAGTATGATGAATACTCAAGTCAAATTACATGGTAGAGTGCCCTATTGTGAAATTAAATCTATATAGTCTATATATATGTGCCTTATTACAATACACATGTCAAATCAAAAAACATCTAAACAACCAAACATAATAAAATCTTTGAATCGTTCCTTTGTACTACTAGTGTATATTTATTCTACACGAGGAGCGTATTGTAATTGTATTCATGTAAAGTTAACATTCAGACTTTTTATTCCGTTTTTAGAACTTATCATTTAATTTTTAAACACGAGTAAAATGACTGGTGCCATGAACTGGTTACCATCCGGACCACCCAAGGACATGCGCGGTTCTGTTCTTTTTAGTGCTTCAAGTTGCTCATTCTTTAGTTTTCTGTGTGGTGTTTTGTGGATCATTGTTGGTCTATCTATCTGGTTTGAATTGATTGATTGATTGATTGATTGATTGATTGATTGATTGATTGATTGATTGATTGATTGATTGATTGATTGATTGAAGTCATATGAGCTGTTTTTCAAAAAGGTCACAAACAGCAACATCTACGTACACATGTACAATGAATTTAAATGGTGTTCTCATTTCAATGGGTAGCAGACGATATAATGGTGATCAATGAACGTGCTCGACATCAAACAGACCACCAACGATAACTCGTGTACTCAAACTCATTAAGCAGCTGTTTCAATGGATCTTAACGTGTAAGAAATGTGACATTAACTCAATAAAGAGCAGCTTACATCCAAACTGGACAACATTAGATGTGTACTTTGTCATGACATATACTCATTAGTTGTTTCTTTAGAAGTGGTCTTATTCCACAAGTCGGATAGACAAGGTCATATTTTCAAATTCCTGTGCGCCATATCGATACTCAAAGAGTTTGAACATACATGTACATCCGGTGAAAGGAAACAAAATATATCTTAGCATCAATAAAAAAGCATTAACAATTTCGATCTTTCCACAAGAATTCCAATTCTCATTAGATGTCCTTTAACAGATGAAATGAGAGTTTTAATGCTTCGTCATTGATTTCTGAATTTTATTTATAAACAGTATTTTAAATAATTAAAGAAGTCTTTCAATTATCAGTTATATTGTTAGATAAACAGTGAATGAAATTACACTAAAAATTATATAGTACATGTGGGAAAATAAGACAATAATTGACTATATTCTATTACAGAAAATACCTATATAAATATGTATATTTAGATGATACAGACAATTAATGACTAAAAACTCTAAATGATCTCTAGAGTTGATGTTTTACTGGTTAAGAGTTTTACCTAGTTTAAATAAATATAACCTGTTTTGACTTGTCTACAAACACATGGTGTGTCCATGTGAGAAATTGAGATTGTCTGTGACATAATTTACTATTAAACTGATATCTAACAGCAACCCTTTTACTGTCGTCTGCTTTAACTTGTGTTTAATATGGGAAAGTGTTACGTTAATGGGTTACATTCACTTCCTTAAAACTGTCACAAGCTAACTTAAAAGCACCGATTTATTTATTTCCGTTTTCACTCTCGATCGCTTTACAACTCATTCTATCCTCTTTAGCCTTGACTTTTGTAGTCGAAATCTTGTGATCTAATGACATTGCATTTCATTGGATATAACAAGACCAGAACGCATCTAATTAAATCTCGCTTTACATAATTGTGATTAAGTTAGTAAAGAACTTTAATACAACACTGTGATAACTATCATATACTTCTAATAAATGGTTTAATAAATTGCTTAGTTATCTATCAAACCTTGAACTATACAGTTTTCAAGACTTTCAGCGTCATTGTTATTTGGACCATCCTATGTTATTTTCAAACTACATTATGATGCAATACGTTGATGAATATCAATGCCATATCTTAAATTAAAAACTAATATTATTTTTCGATTGTTTCAACTGGTCACGCTATGCAAACATTAACAAGAGTATGAAAGGGATATATCTAAATATGACACGGTTGATGAGAAATGAAGCGAGTCGAATTCCTAGAAAAAAAATTGTTCTTATTTTACCAGTTGAATTAAAAGATGTCAATATTATGCTTATGATATTAAATGATGAAACTTTCATTGATTAAGAGGCATTATGATATACTGTATCTGGCATGTTGAAAATATTGTAATTTTATAATTATCTCCCTTATTTAAATCGTTCAAGAAATGTTATATATTAATGTTCCTTCCAGTCACGAGATAGGATGGGGAATTTAGCCTGGCAACAGTCAACAACTAATAACAAACCTTTTACCCATAAAAAGCTGCTATTGCTGCATAATATACACTCATTCACTACTATTATATTGTAATTGTTTTTAAACGATGCGACTATTTTGAATTTCCTTCATCAAAATAATAGATACCATTGACTATAATAATCAAACTTTCAAGCAAATCACATGTTTCTGAGAAGAAGCATAAGGTTCTATGTCTAACAATTCTAACGCTGGAGGTAAAATCGTATCTCTAGTAAGCAGGAAAAACAAATACATGGTAGAGGACCAGCAGAATTTTACTTGGGAACAATTAGAGAACATTCCACGTGGATGGTTTAACAGAGGTTTACTTTATTACTGTCATCCAATCAGAAGAGATAATTGGATCTTTTTTCTCATTGAAAGCTCAGAGATATTACCAAAAACACCAAATGTTTTACAAGGGTATTACTGGCTAAGCAGGAAGAAGGAAGCTATCAGATGACAAAGGGGCGAAAGATGGTCACAATAGCGCATTCCCATTATGTAAATCAAGATGTTTTCTGTTTTGTAAGGTCAAATTCTGAAATATTGATCGTCTACATTTTGATTGTAAAAATAAATGGTTTCTGGAATAAACATCAGTAAGTAATCTCTAAAGCTCTGATCAATATAAATGGAGGTCTTAAATGGAAAACGATGTCTGTGAAAGATTTGGAACTATATACATACATACCATATCGATTAATTGTCAGTTTAGTACCAGAGATAAAACAGAAAAACAGACAACGTATTCCGGAAAGACAATTATTGTATATTTAAAGATAAATACAGTGATCTATATTGAGCAATAATTTGAAATCAGTCCAATGTCTGAAAAAGAGAACGACAGGAACATACGCATATATATTGAAAAACAAATGACTTGAAGTGCAAGATTCTTAAAAGCAAATTCTTCGGCAGGTGTAAAAATAGAATGTCCTTAGTTAGTTTTGAATTAGCAAAACCCACGATCATTTTGATTTAAATAAACGCTAGAGAAAGCCGAAGGGGCAATCAAAAATGGACAATCCAGAAACACTGGCAACATTGGGAACACAAGACACAGGAAAAATAAACGCTAGAGAAACCCGAAGGGGCAATCAAAAATGGACAATCCAGAAACACTGGCAACATTGGGAACACAAGACACAGGAAAAATAAACGCTAGAGAAACCCGAAGGGGCAATCAAAAATGGACAATCCAGAAACACTGGCAACATTGGGAACACAAGACACAGGAAAAATAAACGCTAGAGAAACCCGAAGGGGCAATCAAGCATGGAAATTCCTGAGATACTGCCAATATTGGGTACACAAGACGCAGGATAAATAAACGTTAAAGTAATCTGAAGAGGCATTCAAGAATTCACAATTAATCTAGAGACACTGGCACCAACATTGGGTACATAGGACGAAGATAACCAAGACAAAGACACAACCCAGTATAGTAAAGAAGGACAAAAGGGTGAAGGATTTCAGAAAGCTAACATGATAAAGTCACACTTTAGTTATTATCAAATCATTTGGAATATGATGTTTCATATGTTCTTATATTTCTTAACAATTGTCAATTAGTTTCTACGAGTTAAAATTCCCTGCGAATAAAGTAGGTGTTTTGTTGTTATACAATTTCCTTTGATGTAACATTGACATGATCAGACTTCATGATACTCCAGCAATTATGCCACCATACATATGCATTAATAGCTTTAGGTCAATTTAAGGTCAAGTATCTACGTCAATCCGGTAGTTCTTTTCTTTTATTATCAGACAAGACAAGCAGTTTAAATGACAACACAAAAGGCATAGCGTCTTGACGAGAGCGATGATCAAACAAAAGATTAATTAAGTATAAAAATGTTTTCGTCAAAAATGGCACAAAGAAATGAGGAAATGGCAAAATTTTAAGATGATTTCCGGCAAAGTGAATAATCCGAATGAACACGCAAAAAAAACAGGAATTAAATCATTTCTTCGAAAGGATAATATTTTCATTATCTAAGCTAATAGGCTACCATGTAATTGGTAATTGACTATTTTTGGCTGTTCTGATATTGTTGTACTCATCTGACAAGCATGATACACTTTCATGGCAAATGAACTGATTGCACAATGAATTATTCGAATGCGATGCCCATGAAGTGCTGACTGTGTTCAAAACGTTTTTAGCAGACGACATATCAGAAGCACGTAATCTGCAGATGTGTGGCACCCTAGACGTCTAGCCAAGTATATAATTCCCTAAAAGTGTTTATATTTTTAAGTTTATTTAGTTGATAATTTCGGTTGCAGTATCCATAGCAGTTTGATGGCCGATACTCTTTCTCTCTCTTTCATACTTAATAAGTTGTTTCCATCATGTTTTCAAACTTACAATAATTAAAATTAATAGTAAAACACATATGATCAATAACTGGTGAGATTTAACAAACAGTGGTGTCCTTCTGAAAACGAGTTAATTGTAGTTTATATCATATTAATTTATCTACAATGTACTAGTTTCAAAGGTAACGTTAGGGAAATATTGACATAACTAAGAAACAAAGATCGGATCGTCAAGATTATGTTTAAGGTGTACATGTATATTGTATACTGTGAAACCTCCTTTCAGTGTAATCATTATTTGTCGTGTTGCTCATCTTTTTAGTTTTTTGTGTTGTCCTATTATGTGTCTTTACGTTCTGAGTTCCATGTTGTGATGTCGGTTGCGATTTCCGCATAATAACGATATTAGGTTCGTCTTTTCCTCGAGTTGTTTGTAGGAGGGCACATGTCTTAATTGTGTTTGTTGTTGTTGATTGTGTGTAGTGGTGTCCTGCACATATTGTATTGCTTTGGGGGTTTTGTCTTGCGTTGCAGGTTTCTCTTGATTGCCCATTTTTGATTGCCCTTCGATATTCCCTAATGTTTACTTTTTATTAACTACGTCAAGATAATACAATGTGACCCCCCTTTTTGCCATTGTATTCTAAAAATAAATCTAGAACACAATTATTCCCACATGAGTTTTTCAAATATTGATTTGAATTAAAATATTTTAGATGTCGTATTTTCATTATTGTTTGAGAACACACAAAAATCAAATATCTAGGTTTCCCTGTGAAATATCAATAACAAATCGTGAGAAATGAAAACCTCAGAGAGCTTTATTCGCCAATGTAATTGATTGTTGCATTTAAAATTCCCTGGGGTTTACCTAAGGTTTGAAAGAATCAATGTTAATAGAACTATCATTGACCAATTCACAAGTCCTCAATTTAGGGAATAAACAATCGTATACTATTAGATGATCAAATGAAAATAATATAAGAATAAAACCAATGGTGGTGGAGATATCCATATATAGGGATAATCCGGAAACACAACAACAACAATAGTACAGACAGAAGTAACATGTTATCAGGGTTGGTAGGTTTTATGTGTAAGTATTGTTACATACAGCAGGTTTTATCTCTTGGCTATTTCGTTACTAACAAAGTAATTCGGAGGAGGGGAGTACTCAGACAAATAGAATGCACAGACTGATGAAACCCCTGCCATTAGATGGTGTTTATAAATCGTGTGGCTACAAATAGAAGCTACTTTTATTAAGATTTGGTTTGGTTTATGATTGTGTATCACCAGTTTCAGGGAACCTTAGCACATGAGGTGGGGTATCGCAGCATGAAATGAACGACCATAACTCTAATGTATTCCACAGGGAACCTTACCACATGAGGTGGGGTATCGCAGCATCAAATGAACGACCATAACTCTAATGTATTCCACAGGGAACCTTAGCACATGAGGTGGGGTATCGCAGCATGAAATGAACGACCATAACCCTAATGTATTCCACAGGGAACCTTACCACATGAGGTGGGGTATCGCAGCATGAAATGAACGACCATAACTCTAATGTATTCCACAGGGAACCTTACCACATGAGGTGGGGTATCGCAGCATGAAATGAACGACCATAACTCTAATGTATTCCACAGGGAACCTTACCACATGAGGTGGGGTATCGCAGCATGAAATGAACGACCATAACCCTAATGTATTCCAGACCCTCAGAAACATTGAGAGAAGATATGTAGAAGACAGCTGAGGAATGCAACTTAAACCCAACAAGAACATTACAGTATTAAGGTATATGAAGTGATCTTCAACATAATAAAATTAAACACATTTCTGATAGTGGTAGAGAGAGTTATCCTCAAACCATAAAAAGTTAATATTTCTTCATAAGTAACACTTGAAACATATTCTGATATAGGTAATCAATAAAGTCAGTTCGATGTATTTGTCTTCTACGTGACTTATTGATATTGGTCTACAGATTCTATAATGATTGCTGCAAATTCACATCAAGATTGCATAACTACTAAATGGTGTGGAAAAATGCAAACGGCAACATATCTAACAAAACGACAAATTAGAAAGCGATCTAAGATAAAAACGTAGATATATAATTTAGTGCACACGACACGTTTCCGTTATAACCTTCATCAGGTGACGCTCATAGTCAAAGGATAGGAAAACGAAAGCGTCTTGAGAGCTAGTACATCAATGGACCGACACAGGATAGTCAACAGTTTCTAAAACTAGTACATCAATGGACCGACACAGGATAGTCAACAGTTTCTAAAACTAGTACATCAATGGACCGACACAGGATAGTCAACAGTTTCTAAAAACAAAATATTTCCCACTGCAACTAATTAATCAATCAAATTAACAAATTCATTGAAAGCAATGAATTGGTAGCTGTTTACAAACTAACAACACTATAAATACTTTTCATGAATTCCAAAAGACTATCATGAAAGTGATCAGCTTTCAGTAAAGACACCAACTAGTTTATAGCAGACAAATACGCTTCGGCCACCAAATTATGTTTTATGGTGCTTAACGCCACTTTCAACAATGTTTCAGTTATATCGTGGTGGTCAATGTTATTGGTGGAGGAAAAGAAAACCACCGACCTGTCGCAAGGCACTGACAAACTTTATCACATAATGTTGTACACCTCGCCTTGATCGAGATTCGAACTCACAACATCAGTGGTAATAGGCACTGATTGCATGGGTAGTTGTATATCCAACTACCATACGATCATGGCCACGGCGGCCCCTACGAAATTATGAAATCAGCTGTAGATGATATATGCATTGAGAAAGATATTTATTTATTTTTCTGTTTTGAGTAAAGGCTTTCAATTGTTCAATTATTTGTGGATATCACAGTGCAACAAAAACAAGGTTCATGTTATTCAAAATGATATAGCTTGCTGTTTCCTGTACGGCGCCTCGATTTACAAGCCTCATTAATAAAGTTTGTAACAGGAACTGCAATCCTTTCCGGAACACTTGAACTATCGCCGAATTTGCGTGTGAAGTTCGTATTTTTGTGTAGTGTTTTGTATGTCATTGTTTATTTTTTGCATTTTTTTTCTTTTGTTCATTGTATTATCCATCCTTCTTTTGTTCATTGTATTATCCATCCTTCTTTTGTTCATTTTATTATCCATCCTTCTTTTGTTCATTGTATTATCCATCCTTCTTTTGTTCATTGTATTATCCATCCTTCTTTTGTTCATTGTATTATCCATCCTTCTTTGACTTTCGGCTTCTTATTACCTCTTCAAGCCTTTTGAATATATAGTACAAACCGGTCAATGGAGGTAAGTTGATTGTTATATAATAAACATTCTTGCCAGCAGCCGGGAAAGGCTAATCGTGTAATAACTGACAAATCTATGATGATGACGATCATAAACCTTTACAAGAGACGGCTTTAGTTATGATAATTGACATCCCTGAACAAATAATTCATTTAAGACTTGTAGTAAAAAATGTAGATATCTAATTTACTGCACATAAATATTTTCTACAAACCATCACTGGGTAAGCTCAAAGATAAAAATGTAAAACACAAATAATTTAAAAGTCTATTGAAGCGAGCATAACCAGGGTAGGAAAATTAGCTAAGATTGCCTTTTTATGTTTCCTGCTGGAGATCAACCAGTTGTTAATAATAATTACATTATTTAGGAACTATAAACTTCAATAAAATATATCTTACAATATATACTAGTGCATCGGGGTGGGTGCTCGCCTTAGGGACTAATAGACCGTAAGCAGAGCCAGCAATCCAGTGATAGTAATACAAATGTAATTTGTCAATCTAAATAATAAGCTACTGAACCAAGGATTCCTGATGGCTAAAATGAATTAATCAATTCAAAAGGTTTACGGTCATCCACATGACATGCTTTGTCGTAAAGGAATATCTGTGTCACAAATGACCTGTACTCTCCTCATCTATGAATTATCACCAGGTTTGTCACAAGAGTAACACGGTGAGTGCCACTATTGTAGCAAGTAGTGCTTACCCGTCTGAACACCTTTCAATCCTTTGTTTGTTTTAGTGGGGTTCGTCATGCTCAATATTTAGTCTTCTGTGTATAGTGTTATCGAGACCATTGTTTGTCTTTTTATTCTTTTTTGCTTAGTATTTGCATCGTCTGTACTTCTGTGATTTGAGGATTCTGATTACCTATTTAGGATTTTAACACTTTTTCCCTCAGGAATATGACATTTTGACTCCTGTTTAAGTCCTTTGCTTTACTATCTCCCTGAGACATTTGAATTAATTAGCTCTTCAATCCATTGACTATGAGCGTTACATGATGAAGGCTATTCCAGAAACGAAACATGTACACTAATACAGATATTTACGTTTTATCTTGTAGTATACCTCATACAACTCCGTCATCATAAAGCATGCCGTAGATATTATTGCTTATTGGAAGAAAATCATATTTTTCTAAGTGTACTTGTGTTTGACTTAGTTTGATATTTCGGTTTAATAAGAGGAAACGAAACCAGAGTATGGCGATATTTTCTCAAAAATAGAAAATTGTGATCTGAATATAAAACAACAGTAGAAATAAAAGGATAAACGAAAAGAACAAAAGTTTGGATAACACGAAGTCATTGTAGGCATTGATAAAGTAGTCCATGATAGCTACCATAGTGTGTCTAATGAAATGATTGAAGTTTAAGTTTATGGTAACATTTTTGAGTAATTTTCTTACAAAAGAGTAACCATCCAACCAAGAGGTGCTTTGTCAAGCATTTTCAAAATCGGCATAAAAACATAAGCATTGTAGCTACAATTTAAACTTAGCACATTCCAGCTTAATATGTAGTCACTGTCATTTTCAGAAATAAGTATGTGTAGTAACGTAGGCATGTGGGTGTAATGTAGGAAGCATAGCGGATCAACAAGAAACAAGCGCAATGATATTTGCTTGAATATGGCACAGTGCGAATAATAATAATATGACAGGCAACGATAACGAATGCTATCTGATGGCAATGAAGATATGGGAAACTCACAATGTGAACACTAAATTCAGCATGGTTTTTTATAATCTGTAGAATAAAATACACACATATAAAAAGAAAATGCAGCTACAATACAACTAGTACTAAACAACTACAAGCAATTAACCGAGATTTTACGTCAAATAAATATGAAACTAATCTGTCAAAATGGCAAAAAAACAATATTGGAAATTTAATAGAAATTGTTCAAAAGAAGAAATAATGGCAGTTTTATTGATTAAATCAGATCAGTGGTTTAACAGCTATATAATCTATTAAGATAATAGTGAAGTAATTATACACGTTGTTCTATGGGAGATTAATTTATACTTGGAGACTCAAATCAATCAATGTAAGAAATTTCATCAATACATCAAAAACCAAACTTCCTTTTGCCGACAAAACCATACATAGTGGAACTCCTGGGAATAATTATAGGTTAATAAGAAAATTTGTCTTGGAAATAGTTCGTTTTAGCATGAAAAGCTGTAAATCATATGATACGATTTCCTATATACGAAATATATTACACTAACTACAGTATATGGTTAATGAACACTATGATTTATTAAATTGGCAGTTTGAATCAATATTTGACCTGTAAATGCTGGCGTATGTATTAATATAGATATAAAGATCAAAGGTGTATCTGCTGAGAATTGTATAGATATAGATATAGACATACAGATCAAAGGTGTACCTGCTGAGAATTGTATAGATATAGATATAGACATAAAGATCAAAAGTGTACCTGCTGAGAATTGCATAGATATAGATATAGACTTTACATGGGCCTAAGGAGGAATGAAGAAATATAGAATAAAACTAAAAGGGGAGGAAACTTAATTAAAGAAAACAAATCATAACAAGGATAAACAAGACAATACCAGTAAGAATAGTTTAAAGATACCAAAGGAGTAATCAGATTCCGTAAATCGAAGAAGAACAGACAACACAATGGCCAAAAGATACCAAAGGAGTAATCAGATTCCGTAAATCGAAGAAGAACAGACAACACAATGGCCAAAAGAAAAAAGGACAAACATTGAATAAGAAAGAAATAAAACTAAAAACAAACAATGAAATTCTGGAGCAAGCAAGTACAAATGTAGATCAAACGTTCGTCAAAAGGATAAGATTTTGCTAGTTGATTTGTAATGCAAAACTGGTAGAGGGAAGCTAATTATTACTTCAGTACTATGCTTCCTATGAGGTGCTGAATAGATTATGTAGTTGTGATATGTATAATCTATCTGAACAATAGACAGACGAATGTGAGGTTGACATTCAATGCCCAATATAATTTGCTTCTGCCAAGCAAAACATACGTTTCCTCTACAAATAGCGGTCATCATATAAAGGTGTCTTCTAATGTACATGATTTTTGCATAACTGCAATTTCAGATTGTAAGTTTTCCATTTTAAATAACAATATGTGCTTCGGCATATTTCTATATGTATTACAATTGCTATGCTTTTCTAGAGCATGTCACAAGAGCTTTCAAATATATAAATTATACAGGCATTGTACAGAAAGAATTTTGGAGTTGTGCACGCACGAGAGGGTACGGGTGTCAGACCCAGAAAATTCGTAGAAGAAAAAAAAGTAAATCAACGACGTTGGTTCAAAAGCTCAAATTGGTCGAAATTTGTAAACAGATTATCAGAACCTCACCTTGTTGTTTCTTGGAAAATGTCTTGGACGACGGTTGCAAAAAGGGTAATACCAAAATTACCGAACTCTGAGCAATTTTCCAAAGGGAAAGTCAAAACTCATAAGTATATAAACAGACAAAATCAGTCAACAACCAGAAAACTGGGAAAACCGTATTGTCCTTGACTTGGTACAAGCATTTCCAAAGAAATGGTGGGTTGAATCAGATTTTACGGCGCCAAACCTTCCGCTTTCATTACGGTTCAAAGGTTCCGGTTGTCACTATAACAGCATTTAAAACAATACTGGAACAAATTAGGTAAAACAGTAGTCAACGCAGTACTAAATTCAGTGAGGAGGGTGGAACATCTATCGTGAACCATCTCCATTAGCAACCACGAGTCCCCTGAAGTATTTTAACTACTAAAGTAAATGTCAAAAACACTCTTACGTCACACATTGACAAAATTATCTTTGAAATTGTTGTTGACTTCCTTATCTTTATACATTTTCACTTTATGAAAATTCATCGTTCACCATTGTCTCTGGAGAGACAATATATTTCGACAATATATTTCGACAAGATCTTGGTATCGGAATATAAACTTTTTTTAAGAGATCGAATAAGGCGAATCTTTTTTAGCCCTGATCCAGTAGCATGTTTCTCAGATAAAGATGACGTTTCAAGAAATCAGAATAATTGCTACTGGCCCTTGCATAACGAATCAATTGCGAGATGTAAACACCATATGCCACAAACACCACAGTTGAAAAATCAAAAGTTTTGATGGGGGATACCTGAGAGAAAGATCTTGATTTAAGGTTGTCCAAAAGATCTTTAGAGTTTTTCAAAATCCACATGTGATTTATGCCACTACGTGAGTAAACAGTTTCACAATATTTCTGTTGTCCCTCTTTTACTGCAGACAGAATCTTTGTCAAGTGGATAGACAATTCTTTCGTCGAACAAGTTGATGATCCCGCTATGTACCTTTCTTTGTATGGTGTCTTATGGAGTTTAGGTATCCAATACAAATAGAGTAAATCCTCAGACTCTTTAACAGAGGGAATGTTTAAAGGAGTCATGAAGGATCTGTGGTTAGCTAGGATTTCATCTTTGTCGAACGAAGTTGGTTTGTATGTGGTATTACCAGAGGTGTTGTTATATATGCCTAATTCCTTGATTAGGCATTCGTAGTAATATGATTTACATACAAACACGTTATTGTTGGAAGCTTTGTCCGCAGGAACGATAACATATTTGTCATGAAGAGAGGAAAGACACTTAATAGCTTCTTGATCTTTAAATACAGACTTAGGTCGACTATTAACACAATTTTGAGTTTGCGAATCCGACCTTCTACTAGAGATCTGATTGTTCTAACCCAGTCTGACAAGGACTCTAACTTAGGATATTGGTCTACTTCTCTCTTTATCCACTTTCTGACATAATCTTCAACAGCATTCATAATTACCTTGCAATTATGTTTCCAATTGATGTGTTGAGGTTCTCTGAATTTAGGACCATCAGAAATCACCTTTCGGAGACTCTCATGTTGAATGATATTCAGATCACCAGTGATTACATGTCCAGATGGGTTGTATTGAAAAGGAGTGTGTGAGCAGTCACAAGTCAGTAATGTTTCAACACTCAAGATCACTCAAAACAGAGCAATAGTTCAACATGCATTATGTAAAGTTAACTAAACACAAATGAGAATATGCAATGTTGCAACAATTTATTTCAACAGTCTAACATAATTGTCCTTTGCTTGGCATTGTACGAAGTGTTGTTTTATTCACCTTCAGCGGATACACTCATTGCCTTTTTACTTCTTTTTTTTCAATAAACATTTTGAATTTGCAAGAAAAAGAAACTCATCTACATTATTCCTTTTACGTTTAAGATTAATACTGTTCATATTTCTCAGTCTTCCTTAATATCATTTCCTCAATCGGGATAGTTCAGAAGATAATTCCTACAATTTTTAATTGACCCTATACTTTGAATTACATCATAGTCAGTTTTATTAATTTTTTTTTAAATAAACGTTAGAGAACACCGAAGAAACTGGTCACACTGGGAACACAAAACACCAGACGAAGACAAACAAAACAGAATACACAACAGAAGATATGTTGGACTCCACTATGCGCAAACAAATACAAATAACGTAAATAAAACAGGAGGCACACAACTTCCAGTGTTTACGCTATTACTGTGACAACGTCCACATATCACAATCGTAGATGCGGTAGATTGTAGGTAATTGTAATATGGAGATGCCAAGAAAACGTAAATACTGGAGTTCGGTACCCCACTGTCTGTCTGATAAGTATAACAGAAATATATCAAGACAGATCGTTTTCCTTTAATGATGCTGACAGCAGTAGATAAAGAAAAAAACATAATTAATTTTGAAGAAGTAATTGTTGGGCATTGAAGTCTTTGATACAAATAAAAACAAGTAATTGATATCTGTCTTTTACAGAAAATATTAACAATTCTTTATCTTGAGGAACGTTAAAACGCCACATATCGATTGGAAGTTTTTGGTTGTGTATATTGACACCGGAAGTGCCAGTGCCTAACTTTCCATCATACTCACGTGGTCTGGCAGACGAATATATATATATATTTTTTTTTTGACGGAATGGAAATGATTCGAAACAAGAGTATGATAATAAAGCATGTCAGTGGCAAATCACTGATTACTGTGCAGATGATACCGTCGGGAACTTAGAGTACACCAACAAAGTTATCGACCTAGTATTAGTAATAAAAACGTAGATACAGGATAATACCGTCGAGAACTTAGAGTACACCAACAAAGTTATCGACCTAGTGTTAGTAATAAAAACGTGGATA